>JAXCGZ010015237.1:0-117500 GCA_037179515.1 Halocaridina rubra | reverse complement strand
CTTACACTGAAAAAGTATTTCCTTACATCCTGCAAAGAAGTTTTCTTACGAAGCTTCAAACTATGACCTCTAGTTCTAGAGCCAGCCATATCAAAATATCGATCCCTATCCACTCTATCATAACCATGAAGGAATTTAAAGACTGTCACCATATCCCCCTTCAATCTTCTAGCTTCGAGTGATGGTAAGTCTAATTCCCTCAGCCTCTCATCATAACTGAGATTGCGTATTTCTGGCACCATTTTCGTAGCATGTCTTTGAACTTTTTCAAGCTTAGCTATGTGCTTTTTCAAGTGCGGATTCCAAAAGGGGGCTGCATATTCGAGTTTTGGCCTCACATAGGTTACATAAATATTTCTGAACATTTCCTTGTCCATGTGCCTGAAGGCTACCCTTACATTTGATAAGAATGCATATGCTGCCCTTACTATGCCATTTATATGTATTTCTGGAGACAAATCTGCCAGTATGTTTACTCCTAGATCTCTCTCATTTTCTGTCTCTTGAAGTTGTACTCCAGCCACCGAGTAGTCAAGCTTGGGCCTTCTTGCACTTGTACCCATTCTCATTACCTTACATTTTGAAGTATTGAATTTCATTAGCCACTTTTCTGACCACTCATGCAGATTATTTAGATCCTCCTGAAGTTCTCTACCATTGTTCTCGTTTTTTACTTTCTTCACAATCTTTGCATCATCTGCAAACATATTCATGAATGAATTTACAGACTCTGGTAGGTCATTTACATATACAAGGAACAAAAGTGGCCCTAAAACTGAACCTTGTGGAACTCCACTTCTAACTCTTCTCCATTCAGACACTGAGTGTCTTACTCTAACCCTCTGTTCCCTTCCTTCTAAGTAAGTTTTTATCCATTCCAAAACATTTCCACCTATTCTAGCCATTGATTGCAGCTTCCTAATAAGTCTCCCATGTGGAACAGTGTCAAACGCTTTCTGGAAGTCTAGGAATATGCAATCTGCCCAGCCCTCTCTTTTCCATAAGATTCGGCTTACCTCATCATAGAGTTCTAATAAGTTTGTTACTGTTGATCTACCTTCTCTGAAGCCATGTTGCCTCACTGACAAAAAGTTGAAGGATTCCAAGTGAAGAGAGATATGTTTCCTTAGTAGTTTCTCCATAACTTTGCAAACTATGCTGGTCAAGGAAACTGGTCTATAGTTCAGAGCCATATCCCTCCTTCCCTTTTTGAAGATAGGTATCACATTTGCTTGTTTCCAGCATCTTGGAATCTCCCCTGACTCCAGTGACTTTTTAAATATGATACTTAGTGCCTATGATATTGAGTTTGGGCATATTTTAAGCACATGAGGGAATATGTCATCAGGACCAGTAGCTTTATGAACATCTAAATCCATCAGTGCTTTGCATACCTCTGTGGCTGTAAGGTTGATGTTCTCTGATACCGGCCCTTGAGCTTCTATCTCTGCAATCTGAGGGGGTGGGGTATTTTCTACTGTAAATACTGACTGAAACTCCTTGTTCAGTTCTTTGCAGATCTCTTCATCCGTCTCAGTGATGCTTCCATCCGCTCTCTTTAGCCTTAAAACCTGTTCTTTTACCTTCAGTTTTCCTCTGATAAAGCTGTGGAAAAGCTTGAGATTTTCTTTAGCCTTCCTGGTGATGTCCCTCTCATAGTCTCTCTCTGCCTCTCTCCTTTTACTTAGGTAGTCATTTCTTGCTCTTTTGTAGGTTTGCCAGGCATTTATGTTTTTTCTCCTCCTATACCTTTTCCAGCATTTGTCTCTCCACTCCTTAGCTCTTTTACACCAATTATCAAACCATTTCTCTCTGGCATGAATTACACCTACTTTGGTGACAGGTATGCAGCAATCTACTATCTTCTCATATTTCTCACAAAAGATGTCATACATTTCTTGTACAGATTTGTTGTAAAACAAGGTTCTCCAGTCACTAACTGCAAAAAGCTCATTCATTTTTATGTAATCTCCTTTCGGATAGTTCCTCCTCATGTCCTCAGTGCCTCTACTCTCAGGCAGAATATCTTCAATGATATACTCCATCAACAACACACAGTGGTCACTCTTTCCAATTGGTGGTTCATACTCAATTTTTTCAATATCTAGCACATTATCTGTGAATACTAGATCAAGTAGTGATGGCTCATCCCCACCCCTGGCCCTTGTTGGTTCCATTACATGTTGGTGTAGGAAATTCCCTTGTACGCAATCTAGGAATCTTGCCCCGAATGAGTCCTCACCACTGTGTGGGTCAAGATTTATCCAATCTATCTCTTTATGATTAAAGTCTCCCATAATCAAAATCCTACAATTTTTTTCCCGTGCCATGTTAACAACTGAGTTTATGACTTCAATAGTACCTATATGACTTTCCTCATAAACTTCAAGCCTATTCTGGTTCCTTGGTGGGTTATATACAACAGTTATTATAATGCTCTCTAACCCAGTATTTATGCGAGCAACAAGAAATTCCTTGAACTCAATTTCTATAGCCAAGTTTATTTCTTCAACTTGAATCCTTTCACTTATGAGCAGTGCCATCCCTCCACCAGTCCTCTCAGATCTTTCAACCCTTAGTATTCTGAAGCCCTTAGGAAAAACTGTGACACAGTTTATGTCCTCACTCAACTTAGTCTCTGTAATTGCTACTATGTCTGCCTTACTGTCGTGAATCCTATCTTTTAATTCTACTGCCTTACCAGCTCATCCATCAGCATTTGTGTATAACAATCTTAATGAGGCCCCATCCCCTGATCTTCTGTCATTATCTTCTTTATCTCCCCTTTGTCTGGGAGAACTCTGAAATGAAAATTTTTCTTCTGTTCTTCATTTCTTTCCTCATTTAACCTTCTTGCCTCTTGCAACAAGTTATTTATCTTTCCCATCTCTTCCTGTGTTCTGTATCGTTTAATGAACACTTCTTTGAATTCTTGAAGGTCTTTTAGACTTTTTTTTCTCAACAATATTTCCCTACATGTTTCCCCTCTCTCAAAGGTTACTTTTGTTGGTCTCGGCTTTCCTTCCCTCGAATATTTACCTAGTTGGTGTATGTTTACAATATCCTCAGGACCACAAACTACTGTGTGTGTGTGTGTGTGTGTGTGTGTGTGTGTGTTTGCCAAATCTGCTTAGCGTGCAAGTTTTTGAGCTTTCTATGGCTATGTCATTATATTTGTGTAATGGCAACCCCATTTTTCAAAGCGTTCTGAGAAATAGTGCAAAGAATTGTCTTATACATTCTACAGCTTACCGACGAGCATATTTTAAAGTAAAATAACATTCGCAATATGCTGATCAGTGATCGTATTGGCAATATTATGAAGAAAGACATTTTTGGGGGCAGCTGAGCTGGATTGATATATTATTTCTGATTATTATATATATATATATATATATATATATATATATATATACATATATATATATATATATATATATATATATATATATATATATATATATATATATATATATAAACAGGGGGTCCTCAACCTACAATGCAGTTCTGTTCTTCAAGACGCGTCGCAACCCAATTTTCCACGTAACTCGGAACACACCTAGATAAGCCCCGACATCACCCAACTATGCTAATGCATTAGTAAAGGTTCTTCCTTTTCGAACATTTTACTATCTCTAATGTCACTTCCATGGTGATAGCTTACTTTTTCTTCGAAGCACTGCCTACAGAAGAATCTGCTTTAAGCTTGGGAGACAATACAGGCCAAAAATTATCAAAAAAAGAAGCAAAATAAATTTTGGGAGATGTGTCGTAACCACGAAACATTGTAGGTCGAGAAGTTCGTAAGATGAGGACACCCTGTGTGTATATACATGCAGTGTGTATATACATGCAGTGTGTATATATATATATATATATATATATATATATATATATATATATATATATATATATATATATATATATATATATATATATATATATATATATATATATATATATATATATATATATATATATATATATATATATATATATATATATACAAAAGGAAGTTGCTTTATATAATGCAAAATACGTATTCCTAAAGTCGATATAAAGCACGGGTCTTCATTTATGCAAAATTGCATTTATGAATTGTGCTTTTGTTAGGTGAGTCAGTGAGAAAGCTTCTTATACTAAATAAAAAAAATAATGCTTCTAAATTAAGAGTAAAGCTTCTCTTGAACTCTTCCATCATCTGCAAAGCAAGATTGTACGATTTTTCATCTACTAACACATCCTTTGTGGGTATTTTTCCTATATGGGAAAGCATCGAGTTCCTGATGAAAACTAAAATCGCAAAGACTGTTGTAGATGAAGAGCAATCTCATGAACTCCCTCCTTGAAAGAACGCAGCTATTGTGATATTCTTTTTTTTTCTTTCTAGTATTCTGGGCATGAACCTTTTTGGTTGCAAATTCTGCAAAGAAATCGAGAGTAATAAAACTTCCTGTGACCGGAAAAACTTTGACAGTCTGTTATGGGCCAGCATAACGGTCTTCCAGGTATTCGTTCATTTGCTGTGGTCGTGTTTTATAGTTTGCGTGCGCTCGTCACAGTTTCCAGCTCTTTTTACAACGATTTTTTGACACTGGGGACACTATTGTACTTGGTAAACATGAATGCTGAGAGAACAGTAGCCACTGGAGGTAATATTTATTCTGAATTTGGTTAATTGTTTCATAGTAATGACAGTGAAATTCTGTAAGCTTCAAGAGCTGATCAGGAGTGGCATTTAGATTATCATTTGGTTTCTGTACGGTATTGAAGTTGATGAACGGATGTATTTAGAAAACTGCTTTTCTCTCAGCATGCCTGTTTACTTAGTCCTGTAACACCCTAATAATATGGATTGCACAGATGCACAGATCATTTGCAGACCACTATGTCAACAGTTTCTTTACACTGTTCAATTGAATCCAGTCAATCATTAAACTTTTTCAGTAAGTGGATTGAATCCAGTCACTGTTATTTTCTTTAAGCGGTACAACTGAATCCAATCAGTCTGTTAACATTTCTTTAAGCGGTTTGAATGAATCTAGTAATTTTGTTAATATTTTCTTTAAGTGGTTTGAAGTTTAGTTGAATCTGGTCAGTTGGTTAACATTTTCTTTCAGGTGCTCAAATGAATCTAGTCAGGTTTTGTTTTTTTAATTGCTTCATTTAATGTAATCAGTTCACTAACATTTTTTTAAGCGATTCAACTGGATCTAGTCAGTGTATTTACATTTACTTTAAGCCATACAAAATAATTCAGTCAGTTTGTTAATTTGAATAAAGTGGTTCGTATGAATCCAGTCAGTTCAATAACATTTTCTTGAAGTGGTTCAAATGAATCCAGTCTGCTTGTTAACATTTTCTGTAAGTGGTTCAAATAAACCCAGTCAGTGTGTTGACATTTTCTTTTTGTGGGCCAAATGAATCCAGTCAGTTTGTCAAGATTTTCTTTAATTGTTTCATGCGATTCCTGTCAGTTTTTTTATCATTTTCTTTAAATGGTTCCAGTGAATCCAGTCAGTTTCTTAACATTCTTTAAGAAGTTCAGATGAATCAAGTCACTGCCTTTCATGATTTTTCTTTATTTCTGAACAAGCAATTGCCAAATTATTAAATGTCTTTGCATTTGTGCAAGCCAAAAGAAGAATTTGCTGTGGAAGTGTTGGCAACTGTATATATTTCGTGTGTTCATTAGTTGGGCTGCAAGGCTGAAAACAATGTGCTTGGGCTGGTCAGGTCTCCACCTCTGTAATTAAGTAAGTTGATGATTAGACAGTACAGTTGCAGATCAGAGTTTCTTAACTCCCAGCAGATGCTGAAAACTGTTTTTAATATTGATCATGTACTGGTACATAATGGGACGATTGGACTATGCTGCGTGGGTGTTAATGTTTTGGCGCAGCTGTTTTGGCACCATGCATTTTGTTAAGATGGTAAGGTTAGGTTAGGTTTTGTTTAATTTTCAGTATATAAAAATCTTAGCACCAGCCAGATGGGTAATCACCAAAATGTATTTAATGCCAAAACAGCCGGCTCAAAAATATCAGTGCCAAAATGTACCTAATCTGTACTGGAAACATTAATTAGCTGAGAATTCAACAATCATTAATAAGTGTCAGTGAAAATGCTTTTTAGCATCACAAAATACTGATACAATTCTTTCATATTCTTCAAGCCAAGGGAGTAAAGAACTGTTTTGACCTATAATTGTTACTGTGTTTAATTTAGTGTATTGAATTTAAGTGAGTCTCTAAGTACTGAATACGTGTTTAGGTTCCATATGAAGTCTCTGTAGATTTTATTATAATATTTCTCTACTTTAGACTTTATCCCAGTTTTGTTTTAATTTTATCATAACACTTAGTTCAGCAGGACTGCCAGGTTTAGCATATTTTTTTCCTATTTTTGTCCTTTTTTATTGTGAGTCTATCCTTTCTTATTAACAAACATTGGCAACTCTGATTCAAAATACCGTTAGTGTCAGGATTGCCAGATGCTCGAGCATAAAACAGGACAGACTCACTTTAACATAGGACAGGCCTGGCAACTGTGCTTAGTTGCTTGAAAATGTGCTCTTAAGTAATATTGTAAAGTCTTTGTAGGTAGAGCCATTTTTTTACTACTCTCTACTTCTCAATGTGCAAGATATAAGTGGGTTTAAGCACTTAATATTTGTTCGGTAAGATTATTTGCTTGGTTTTTACGTAATATTAATTAGAGTTTTAATACAGGTTTGTGTATTTAAGTTATGGATAATCTGAAAAGGAATAAACCCTACCAGAAATTGTTAGGTTAGGTTTTGCTAGCTTAGCTGACTTGCAGTGTAAAGATGAATAGCCCTAGAGCACCAAGGATCTTGTTTGTTGGTATGCCATCTACTATTATGCTGAGTACTAGTAAGGTATCTAGTGGTATGCTGTCTACTAGTATGATATGTACTATTTTGCTGTTTGCTAGTAAGTAATCTACAAGATACCCAGTAATTAAATAGGTGAAAGATTGTAACACAGGTATTGCAAAACTAATTTTAGAGGGTGTGTTCATTTTATTATGCTAGATATATTCTATTTAACATTATGAATTTTTTAATTATATTATTATAGGTTGGAGAGCTAATAATTATAGAGTACGAATGGATATCCATCGTATTTTTGACATCATCTTTACAATTTGATATCATTATTTAAAGGATATACATATTCTGCAGTTTATAATGTTAGAAATTTATAGACTGGTTGCGCATTTGATGATGAAGTCACACATTGTTGTAAACACTGGGTGAAAAATTCACCAAAATCCGCTCTGAGTTAAAAACCCAAGGAGCAAGCCGTGTGATGCTACGCTCCACGTCCACAAGCATGGTAGTCACGCAATCACCCATTAGCCACAGATAACTACCCAGTATCTTTGCTCCTTGGTTAAGTTCATTATATGTAATTGTCCAAGTTCATTGATTGAGGCATTGGTCTCATATCAGGCAGGAGCTTTCAGCCAATAATGCAGGTTCAGTTCCCCTGATGTTCAACGTGGTTTTTGCGCAGTTCGATCTTCCCTTTACATGAACTAATTGCAATTTACATTGCCATATGTTCCACTAAAGATAAACTTTCACAAATCAGTCAGTCTTGGTACAAATAAAAAAAAATACTGACTGCTTTCAGTATTACTGAAGAAATGTACTTGTGGCTCATCATATATGGTATTGATTTTACATTGCCATATGTTCCTCTAAAGAAAAACTTTTACAAATCAGTCAGTCACGGCACTAATAAAAAAATACTGACTGCTTTCAGTATTATTGAAGAAATGTACTTGTGGCTCATCATATATAGTTATGAATTTACATTGCCATATGTTCCTCTAAAGATAAACTTTTACAAATTAGTCAGTCATGGCACAAATAAAAAAAATACTGACTGCTTTCAGTATCATCGAAGAAATGTACTTGTGGCTCATCATATATGGTATTAACATATTTTAAGTCATGATTATCTATGCTTGCTCCAATATAAGTAGGTAATGGCATAAATTGTTAGCATATCTCTAGTTTGTACAATAACTGTGCAAAGTGCTTATTCCCTAATCTTAGGGATTAGATTTTGCAGCTCAGTCTGAGTTTTATTGTGGTCCTTCAGTCACTGCTTCCATTTTATCACTAATTTTGAAGAAAGTAAATATGACTATGTGCATGTGTGCTGTGCTGGGTTTGATAATGTTAATCAATGCCTGTCTACTGAATGACTTTAGAAATAAGTATGTAAATATTCTAGAGGCAAAACATGTTATTAACTGAAGTTTTACCAGATTGGTTTTAACCACACCTCTTTGATACACCACCTTAGCAAAGTGACATTTTTTTCATGGATTTTCTCACATGGCTTGGAAAATCTTTTAGTAGAGCTAATGTGGAAAAAGCAAGTCATGTGACATGTGGTTTTGACTATAATGGTAACGATGCTGTAGAGGTTTAGTAACATTGACTTTGGAGTATTTTCAAAAACATCAGTGAAATTCAAAATGCTAATTTCTGTAGAACTTTGAGTTAGAATCTATTTAATAGCATTGTAGAGCTGGTATGGTAGCCCCTGGTAGGCAGTCCAATTGAACCAATTAGTTAAGTTTGTATACCTAGCAACTCCAAATTATCTAGGGCTGGATTTCTTTATGCTGTACAGAATTAAAATCAATAGGATTTTAGGAAGAGGCTTTAACAATGCGTTAAGACAGTGATGAATTGTTGTGACAATTTTACTTATAAAGAACTAAGCGTGCACTATTTCACACATGTCAGTAAAAGAGCCATTGCTGAAACAGTTTTAAGAAAGACTCATTGAAGAAACAGTTGGAAGAGGATTGAAATCTCTTCCCATTTTGGGCCCTCAACTGATCACTTAAAGTGGCTTAAGCTATTCCCATCTAGTTTGAACAACTAGCCACTTTAACAAAGTGGCTCAAACTGATCCCAGTTCGTGCCCATAACAGTTTGCTTTAACAGAGTCTCAAACTATTCCCATTTTGTGCACACAGCTGGTCACGTAAACAAAGTTTCTCTAATCTGAGGTCACAAAATTCATAAGCACTTAATATTGTATTTTCTTTAATGGGCCTTCCTTATCCTATTTCAAACTGGATGATAATGTTTCACTAAGTGATAATTATTTATAAAAGCTATTTGAAGGTTCTCAGGTGAAGTAAAAAATGCTTTTACTATTCTTTACGAGTCCAGCCTTAGAATATCCAATATATGTAGAGGCTGAGCGAGTCCATATATGATTACTTAGCTTTGAGCTTGATAATGCAGGGCATATTTATAACAATTAATGGTGAAGGGTTTGATAATATTTTGTTTTTAGTTTATTAATGTAAAGACAACTGAACCTAGAACATGCATTACCAAGCTAATATTGACCATATACTAAGAGGAGTAAGGTTACCTGTCAGAAAGAAAAGTCTTCATTGATATAGATGTAGATTAAACTGGATTGTTTCCAGCTTTTTTTTTTTTTTATTAATCACCTTGATTTTTTATGTGCTTTGGAGTAGTGTGGCAATATGATTGCTAAGCTTAATTTTACTCAAAAGATAGTTCTGCATATGTCGTGTTATCACAGTACAGTGATAGTGTTGAATATACCATTTTCTACTGTGGTGTCCGTATGTCTCGTACCCTGTGAGCACAATTAGGTAATTACATCAAAACTTTCGACATCCCCTGCCAGGGGTCGCCGCAGCTGAACAGTCATCTACATATAGTCCTATTCCCTACTTCCTTCACTGTCACACCACACACCCTCTTGTCCTCCCTCACCACTACCTTAAAGCTCGTTTTCTATCCGAATATAAATTAAACTTATTATAATGGCTGAAAGTTAGATAGAAAAAGATTCAACACCAACTTATATGAAAATGTCCTCATGCACAAGATTTGCTCCACCTGGAAACAACTTCTAGAGAAGGTTGTTAATTGCATTACCGCAGAGCATTTCAAAAGATATCTTGACAGAATGCTGCACACGTTATGAGGATTTTGTACTGGGTATGCATTACCAATTATGAAGTATCTCCTCAATATGGACCGCATGGTCTATGAGATAGTAATCCTGTTCTTGTAACTCCTGTCTGGCAGCTCCATCCTCAACACCCTTTTTCCAACATACCCCTCATCCCTCCCCAGTACATGCCTAAACCATATTCGCCAGGCTCTCTATGTCCCCAAATCATCCTACCTGCAATGTCCCTCTGATATAATAATTCTTTATCCTGTCTATCCTTTTCAGCTTCTTAGAATGTCATATATTCCTATATTAAATTGTAAACTTTATTTGAATCAAACCAGACCATCTGGTGCCACTAGGAAAGACTACTGTATTCTGCATTACCACTGTATTAGGTGATAATTTGCTTTAGTGACTCCAAATCTGTGATCATTCTTTGGAATGAAGTTGTTTGACTAACCTGATGTAGACAGTAATTTAGCTATGCTATAGGGTTTGAGTATGTATAGTAGTATCCTCATATGTTGGGTTATTTATGGCCTTTTTTATAATTTTATATTTGTGTATACATTTCTTAATGGTACAGTAATTGCATCCTGCACCGAAAGGGAGAACCAGATATTCTTCGAAGAAACTGTACACACACTGGCTAGTACAGCAATTGAAAAGATTTTTTTAAAGAAAAATATAAATGCTAGATTAATATCATGACAACAACAGCTGTATTTATATTTATTGATTAATTTTTACTCTGGGTCTCCTTTTTTTTAGTGTTGAGTTTGCTGAGTTTTCAAACACCCTAACGTGTGTGATTAACCATATTGGTGCAGCCAACTTATAAAGAACTTATCTCTGTGACTTTGTCTTCAATACCATCCCTGGCAAACAGACAAATTAATAATGAACATGTCTCTGTGACTGTCATCAACAACATCACTGGCACACAGACAAATCAATAATGAATTTGTTCCTGTGACTTTGTAATCAAAATTATCACTGGCAAACAGGCAAACTTACAAAAACTTGATTCTGTGACTTTGTCATAAACACCATCACTGGCAAAGAAGCAGATTAATATAATAACTTGTTTCTGTGACTTTGTCATCAACACCATCACTGGCAAAGAGAAAAAAATAAGAAAATTATTTGCTTCTGTGACTTTATCATCACCAACATGACAGGCAAACAGACAAATTGTTTCTTAAGATATCAAAATTTTCTAAATTGAACTACTATCTAGATTAAATCTGAGTAAGTATCATTGAATATCACAGCTGGGGAACAGATGAATGTCTTCTGGAGGTCTTTTACTTGTAGAGTTAACCGCTCTTAGCACCATGATTGAGTATTCTCAAGTCAATATTTCTTAGGCAATTCACTAGAAAATTGTGTGGATGAGAGTAATTCCTAGTAATGAAAGCTATTTTATATATGATTACGAAGTGATCCCACATTTTTGCTCATGTTCTTTTAATATTTTGAAGAATAATAATTGGTAGATATTTTAATAGCTATGTTATTATCAATAAGTTTCTGAAACCACACGTTTACTATAGATTTATGTTTTGCCCGTGTTAATAAATTAACAGACGCTCCAGTTGTCATATCAACCCGTCATTAACATTTCCAGCTATATTAGAATAAATTTCCATATCAGTGATAAGTTAATACTGTGTTTATTTCATTGCATATGCAAGTCAGTCCTAATTTTTTTTATGATGTATGCAATTCAGTCCAAAATCTCATTATCAGTTGTGTGGTCTAGTCATAACTGTATAACACCCACATCTTACCAATTCCATAATGTTAGGTTTTATCTGGAGCAGAGTTTCACTAATCTGTTGCTGATAATACCTGCATACTTATATATACAATAGCCGCAGTTCCCTTTGTAAGGGGGTGGCTGAGTCACAGCACACATTCACCAAAAGCTAATATATCTTGATCACTCCTCTTAGCTTACTGGGGATAAAGAGCCACCACAGTTCTCCTCCAGGACCCTGCTTTGGGTCATCCAAATGGTCACCCACACTAAACACGTTGCTGATAATATCTATATAATAAACTTTGCAACTTATTATAAGAGACTGATAACTATTTAATAATGTGCAAATATAAACAGTACCGGCATGACAGAGGCAGAGTCACAGACTAAGGTTCCATCCAGTTTGGTTGCACTATTGGCGGTGTTTTGTTTGTTCCCACCCCTCATCCTCCGATTGCCTGCTCACTCTACCTCTGGCATTGCCCCCGTCCGTTGTTACTTTTCAGTGTACTAGGCATGTTTCTCTTTGGTGGAAAGTTTTGCATTAGAGCCGACGGCAGTGGCGATTGTACGTGCAGAGAAATTCTGGAAAAAAATAGCAGTTGCCTGTGTAAACGGATGCATTTTAACAACTTCTTGTGGGCCACAGTGACTGTCTTTCAGGTTTGTAGTGGTTTCCAGGTAATTATATATACTTTTTTCTTTTACATGGTACAGCAGAGGTTTTAATCTTAATGTTTATTGACCCATATAAAGATATAACGATTTCTGAAGCTCGATTTTTTTTCACTATTATTCAGGTAATTATAAATATATTTTTTCGTCTCTATGGCACAGCAGAGGTTTTAATCTTGATGTTTAATGACCTCTATGAACACTTGTGAGTTTAGTACCTCAATATTTAATTGTTTTTCATTTTCATCTGCTCAAGTGATGAGTGTTTAAGAACAGCAAAGATTATGAACCACTGCAGTTTTGTATGCTGTGTGTCATTCTGATATTTGAAAGAATTAAATGCATGATTTGTTAATTAGTAGGATAAATGTTTATAGTGCTGAGTATTGATAAGTAACCAGTAGCATTTAAAACTTTATTTAGACAAGAAATAATTCGTTATCCAATCTTCAGCAGTGTGTGGTTGCTAATTACACAATATCTGAATGCATAGATACATTGTAATTTTTATTTTATATTTTTATTTTGTATAATTACTCAGAAAGTGGCAATCCATTTCTCAGATTTTCAGTCTTTCTTGTATATATTAGCAGGAGTTCTATATAGCAATATTGCTGTAATAAAGAGGAAAATTGCTCTCTTAATCATTCTTGGAAACCAATTCGCCATCAGGAATATATAAGAACAAGTGTTGCACTCTGCAATATTCCTGTAATAAAGAGGAAAACTGCTTTCTAAAACATTCCTGAAGGATAATTTGCCACCAAGAGTATCAAAATGACAGTTTATGATTCAAGTATTCATTTATACTCAAATGATGATGAATATCAAAGTATCTTAAATTTATCATCGGTAGCCATAGAGGTGGCAGAGTCAAAGCATACACATTCATCCTAATCTAACCTTGATGACTTTTCTAGAGCTCCTTGCGGCAGTCCTTTATTCGCAAGGAGCTAAAAGGATTGATCAAGGTATTTTTGCTTCTGGTGAATATGTGTGCTTTGATGCAGGCACCCATTTACAAGGGAACTGCAGCCATTGTATACATTTATTTGCACATGGCATATTATGTTAATTATGAATTACCTGAACTGTGTATTTCCCAAAATGAAAGAATAAATAAATAATAAAATTATTTAATACTCTGATAGCTTAAATTTATTAGCAAATTTAGTTGAGATATTTATGGATATAATGATCTGTGCAGAGTTAATAAGACAGATATCCCATATTAGGTTAGGTTGGGTCATGTTAGTTTGGTTTGGTTGGGTTAGGTTAGGTTAGGTGCTTGTTTATTCCCCGTACTTAATTTTTTAACTTTAGGCAAGGGCTTAAATGTTAATGAGCAAGCTTTTCCACACATAATATCAGAGATGTTTCCGGAGTATATCCCTTGTATTTCTAAATCCTTTCCTCAATTAATTTCTTCTTAGAACTAATTAAGAAACCCTTCTGGTTTTGGAGATATGGAAAATTTTTCAAACCTTATCAATTTCAGACTTTGATAATATATTCCACAAATATTAAGATAATTTGCCATTTAATGAAAGCATTTATGCAAAGTGTAAACCCCGAAATTAAATAGAAATAAATCATTAATAATAGTGGTTATGCTATAGGTATATTTCATGAATGATAGCAATTATGCTATAGAAATAATTCATTAATGGTTGCAATTATTTTAGCTGTATACCCTAAAATGAAATAGCAATTAGATATAAATAATGACTATTATAGCAACCGTACACACAAAAATAATATAGGAATAATTCATTTTTATCTGTAATATATAATGTATATGTACTGTCACTTCACCTTTTTGTTGACAAGCTACTAATGAGTGTTTTTCAATTTCCTCCACATTCAACAACATATATTTGGAACATTGACACTACCTGCTTAAAAAAATTGCAACACTTTTCATATGCCATATTTGAATGACTGTTATATTGGGTTTGAAAAACATGTATTAATATGTAAAACATCACCTAACCAAAAAAACACTAATACATCCATGAATTAAACTAACCTATTGAAACCAAAAATACATAATCATATGATATCCCATAACCCCCCAAAACACGAAAACATAATAAAAAAAATAATAATTACAAAAAAATTGATGTATTTGGGTATACTGTACACTACATGCGCAAAACTCATAACACCGGCACAGATTTTGACTCAAGAGGACTGGAACGTCGTGTTATTCAATGGCATGGAGAAGACGAACCATTGGGCGTCTCTGTATTTCGTTGCTCTGATGACATTTGGAAACTACGTCCTGTTCAACCTATTAGTAGCCATTTTGGTAGAGGGATTCTCTGCTGAGGTAAGCCATTAATATATGTAGAGGTTATTTAGTATAGCACTTAAATTTTTTCTGGATATCACCAGTTGACATTATTTTGGTAAAATTTATAGTTGCCTGTTTTTCGCATCTAATTAGAGATGTTGTTTCTCATATTGAGCTGAAACTGACGTTAGTACACAAGATGGAACTTTTAAATAAAGCTAAATTTAGGTAATTAAGCATTTAGTACATAATAATAATAATAATAATAATAATAATAATAATAATAATAATAATAATAATAATAATAATAATAATAATAACGTATTGCAAAAAAAAATAAGAATAAAAAAATAAAATAATATATATATATATATATATATATATATATATATATATATATATATATATATATATATATATATATATATATATATATATATATATATACATATCAGATACAAATAATAACTTATCCATTATCTACCCATGTATCAATGTAAGTATTATTGTACTGTACTGTATTATTACGTTATTATTACTCTATTGATATTCATTAATATTGTATACTTTGTTTTATGTAGTAGTTAAGTGTCTTTAGCCAAAGTACTCGATAGTACTGCATATATATGTCCTGTACAGTATTGTTTTACCTAAGTAAAACTTGTGAACAATTCTACTTACGAACAGACTTTTGAAGCCTAACTTTTTCATAAGTTTCTTCTTCTTCTTCTTCTTCTTCTTCTTCTTCTTCCCCCCCGTTAAAAAGTTTTGCTTGATAAATGTTTGGCTGTGTAAATCTTGGCGATTTTTCTATTCAGGCATTTACAAAAACTCAGTTTTTAGAATATTCCTTATATTATTATATGGTTCATATTTGATTGTTTACTTAATTATGTTCACAGGAAAGAACCAGTTTTTTTTTTTTAACTACCCGTGTGTATGTTTTATTTTTCAATAACACTTAATAGATCTTTTCTTAAATCTGTTGAATGAATATGACATTAACAAATAGTCCTAACACATTCTCATGATATTCGTGAATATGGCATTAACAAATATTCCTAACACATGCTCATGATATTCGTGCATATGGCATTAACAAATATTCCTAACACAATCTCCTGATATTCGTATGCTATATATTCAGTGACACTTAAAAAATCGATCCTAAAGTTTTGAATGCATAACACATTAGGAAAATATTCCTGGCATAGTGAAGTCCAGTTATATTCTATTAAAACTTTCTTACATCGCACAAAAAATGTGTACATATGGATTCATGATCATAATATGAAGGGAAAAAGTAATTTGAGTCATAATATGAGAGAAATAGTAATTTGGGATTTTTTTAGGTCGTGTTATGAAGAAAAAAATATTGTAGGGTCTTAATATGAAGGAAAAAAGTTATTTGGGGTTACAATATGAAGGGAAAGAGTAATTTTGGATAATAATATCTAGGAAAAAAGTAATTTTGATCATTATATTAATGAAAAAGGTAATTTGTGTCATAATGTCAATGGGAAAGTAATTTAAGGTCATTTATGAGGAAAAGCTAAATTCTGGGTCATAAAATGTAGGATAAAGTGATATGGGTTCGTAATTTGGAGGAAAAATGTATTATGGATGCATAATATGGAGAAGAAGAAAAATAATTTATTTTAAAAGTAACTTGGACCATAGTATGATGAAAATTTTATATGGGCTGCACTTTGAATGAAAAAAGTAATTTGGGTCATAATATGAATGAAATAGTGACTTTGGATCATAACATGAATGAAAAAGTTTTTGGAGGTCATAATATGAATGAAAAACGTAATTTGGGGTCATGGCATGAATGGAAAAAGTAATTTGGGAACTTGATGTAAAAAAAAAAAGAAGTGTCTGGGGTCAAAATGTGACGGAAAAAAATTAAATCGGAAATGATTAGAGTAATCCGGGGTCATAATGTTAAAGAAAAAGTAATTTGGGGTCAAAATATGAATAAAATAATAATTTTGGGGTCATACTCTGAATGACAAAAAGAAATTTGGATTCATACTTTGAAGGAAAAAGTAATTTGGAGTTATAATATTAGGGATATATGTAATTTAAGTCCTAGTATGAGGAAGAAAGTAATTGGGGTCACAATAGCAGCTTTGATTTTATAGGGAGAAGAAATTGATGAACCACTCATGCAATTTCAAGCTGAAATTGTCTTTGGTAATTGCAGCATTTTCACATTCAGAAACACAGTTTGTTTTATATATCCCTTCTCTGTATATGTTGCATTATGGGTATTTGTGGCAGTCCAGAATTTGTTACTTTTAGAGAATTATGTAAATTTAAACCTCTCAATCAAAACAGTAATAAATAAAGAATTGTTATACCTAGGTACTTACAAATTCTACATTGCTGTTAATCCCCCAGACTTGAAGCGATTCTTAGTATATCATAAAGCCAAGTACACCTTTTTCTTAATCTATTCAGTTTACCTAACTTGATATGACTCAACCTTACCTAATAATCTATCCTAAACCAACCCATCGCAACTTAGTCTAACCTAGCCATACCTACCCTACCCCATTCTACCCTGACTCAATCTGACCCCACCCAAGCCAACCTAACCTTACTCATATAATAAGATTTCACATGTGTATGGCTTCACTCGTCTCTTTTCTCATGGGAGTGATAAACCTGTTGTGGTTCAAATTCTAATTTCCATTAATTTCCCTTCATTTTCTTGATTATTTATATACATCATTTTCTTGTAAGCATCTGAGTAGCCAAACTCAAGCAATATTTAAAATATAAACTATTAAAATTTGGTATTTTACCTTTTGATTAACTGTTATACTCATTCTTTGAAAACTGCTCATCTTATTTAGTAATCTTTTTGTCATAATGTTGAAAATATTATGCATCTTATATATATATATATATATATATATATATATATATATATATATATATATATATATATATATATATATATATATATATATATATATATATATATATATATATATATATTACCCTCAGGAAACAGGAATGAAAGATTTAGATATAATGAATGAAAATACTTTATATATCTTGGTCTTTTATTCTGTTTCCAGTACATATTTATATATAATTCTTAGCAGCGTATGTGTTATCAGTGTTTTATGTGTCAATGTAGCATGTATGTGTCTTTATGTGTTACAACTATGCATCAAATAATCTTTCTTTATAAACTGTTTACTGCCATACATTATTTTGTCATTTTATAATTTTTCATTTTATAGCAGCCTCCTGTTACTAATCCCATTATTATCATTTTTGCACTGTCTCCCAGTCTCTAGTTTTTATGTCTGTAATATATCATATTTGAAAGAATTTTCTAAACCATATTCTTTTCCAGGTATATTAATTCTATACTTATGTCGTGACTAAATTTCTTCCTAAGGATAATTAATTCTATACTTTTGTCGTGACTAAGTTTCTTCCTAAAGATAATTAATTCTATACTTTTGTTGTGACTAAAATTCTTCCTAAGGATAATTGTGAGTTCTTACATTTTTGGAAAACGAAAAACTTTTTTTTTTCATATTGCACAGTAGTTCAGACATTTCAAGGGAGCGTGGTAGGTTAATTGTTAGAATACTTGATTCGGGAGGTGATACGCTTATGATGAAGCCCATTGTGGGGTGCTAACAAGGGCTTACAGCCTTAATTCCTCAACACCAATCTGTTCTCACCTCCAAAATCAGGAGAAGTAGCTACAGATATTATGAAAATTATTACTTTTAGTTTGAACATTTCAGGCTTGTATTCAAAAGGGAATTTTGAATTTTTTTATTGCTTAACCAAAATTAAAACAGCTCATACATAATACTTGAAAACTTTCATTTTAACTCATGCAAAGAAACTAGGTTAACATCCCCACGTGCTGTCCATGTGGATAATTTTGATACACGCAACATTATACTACTCTTTATTGCATGAATTATTTAACTACAAGTTAACTGGTTATAAAGCCATTACAGAAACAGTGAATTCTCACCAGAATTTAGTTTATAATTATTCTTAAAGAGGATAGTGTTTGTGTCCACTCCTATAATAATGATTACTAGTGATACATAAAGCAGTAAACATGATTAATATAATCTGAATAAACCAATAGGATAGTCACAATCGAACCAACAAATGGAGGAATCCATTCTTCATTATACTAGCCCATCCTCGTCCCATTCATCAACATTTCTGCGACATAAAAAAGTTTAGGAAGAAATGGCTTACCAACCTATGGAATTCTTAACACTCTCAGTCGGTTCAGAAAACAAAGGGACTCAATTGACACTGTAGAGAAATTTTGTCCCTTGGAGGATTATGTCTACATTTGTGCTGAGTAGAGAAACAGGCTAGTGAGTTATATCACAATGATACTTGTTGTGTGCCGATTTATGTCTCACTTTCAAACTCCTTTGAACTGAGAGTGGATCCAGAGAGGTTGTAGCTTGGCAATTATGGCTAGATGCCGTTCATAGCACCTCACAGTGAGCTCAGACAAGAGTAAAGTATAAAATATTTATTTTTAGCTAATTACTGAAAGTTGAACTGAGCATTATACTTCAATAGCATTTTTGTACTGTGAAAGTAGTTGTTTTATTAATTTTCCTATTCTTCCTTATGAAAATTAGAAATTTAAAGTCTTAAGCTACCCTGCTGGCTTCCTTGAATTTCATATGAGACTTAAGAATTATATGTACATGCAATAATTAATATATTTAAACATGAAATAAAGCTTGAATTTTCTCCTAAATATGATTGGACTATTTATCGTAGTTATTACCCAAATTGGGATTAAATGAGATTTTTTGTTTTTCATTACTTGAGAATAGGTTTGATAGGTGTTTATTATTCTTGAATATGTTGTGGCCCATTACTTATCAATCATAAAGTGTGGAAGAAGACATACAGGAGAAATGCTTTGAGGTTCATTGTGATATAAATGTGGTGTCTGTGGAAGTGGTAATTGCAATTTATCAGTTCGAAATAGAATCATGAAGATGTAAAAGATTAAAAAGGTGGTGGCACATGTCATTGTAGTCACCCCGCCCCTTCTAACAGGGCGCAACGGTTCTTGGCAGATCACTGGCCGAGAGAGTCGCCTCCTGCCTTGCAAGATAACAGAGTTCCACTTAGAGGTAGAGTAAGTTGGTACTGTAAAGCTTGTGGGCGTTGGCAGGTGCCCTGGGCCTGTACATATTGCTCACCCACCCTTCTCCCCTCCCACCTCAAAAAAAATTATGGATGTGATATATAAGGGGTGTTGCTTACTGCTGTTTTGGGAGGGCTCCATGGCCCCTCACACCGGCTGGTCTGCAAAGGAGACTTCAGTCAGCCGGAAAGTATGCACAGGACCTGCTATCACGAGCTATTGTTTTTCTCTGTCATTCTTCTTCTCTCACACACTGAATGGAGCCAATCAAACAAATGATCTGTTGTGATACTCTGATGTTTGTGTCAGGAATTGAAACAGTGTTTTTGAGGCACTTCATCAGCTTTGTTTTTTTGCATCTTCTTTTTGCAATCTTTCCAAAGGCAGGAAAGGTATAGATTACACATTCTCTGCATTTCATGACTTCCTGTAAATCTCATTCTCTCACTTCTTGTCTTTTTTCTTACACTTTTTTCTTGTTCCATCTCATTTTATCATGGGTCCCATCTGTACTGTTAATGACTCCTCTGCATAATTTTATGATTTATATAGTATAGAGAATAG
Organism: Halocaridina rubra; assembly: GCA_037179515.1. Lineage (NCBI taxonomy): Eukaryota > Metazoa > Arthropoda > Malacostraca > Decapoda > Atyidae > Halocaridina > Halocaridina rubra. Next base: position 97,029 of record JAXCGZ010015237.1, on the reverse strand, counting down.
TATTTGATTTATATCTTGAATGAATTCTCAATACGAACAAATTAGGTTTTGTTTTCTACATATACAATGCATTTTACATTAAAATAATGTAGCTTTACAGTAAAACCTTAATTACTTAGACTTGTATAGCTAAATACCAGATACTTATATAATCAAGGCACATTTAAAATAACACCTAGCTCACTATCACACACAAATATTGTCATGTTGCCCCTCATTCCACTTGAAACCAGCCTCTGCATTTATATCTATACCCAGTTAACTTACCTTTCAATCCAATCTTTCAATGATAACATATAGCTACATGCAAAATCTCCTAACAACCATCCTTCCGAATCCTTCATTCCCTGTGAAGACTTGAGTCCAGGCATCCAGGCTTTGATGTGGGCACCTCCTAGCCCTTTTTGAGCTTTCAGAAGAGGCTCAATTATTTTCTCGATGATACCTGTCCAGGATGTAACACATCACAGCATACAGTCGTACACGTTATAGAAGACTGCTTTTCTTACAGTCACACGTGCCAACAACGCAACATGCACTCCCTAAGAGGTTTATGGGAAGCCCCGGGATTGGCAGTGGCCTTCCTTAGGGACTCAGTTGTGTTCAGCCTGGCAGCCTAGGGAACGACAACAACGACAACAACCAATATACCAGAATATGAACTAATATTTTTATTGATTGAGGACAATCATATAGAATTTTCACAAGGTCACTGGAAGAATCTAATAGCTCCTCTAATTGTTCATCCTCCCATGATACTCATCAAGAATGCACACATCAGTGTGTGAGTAGGAAAAATTGCACTGAGGAAGACTGATGAAAAAATACTAAAACATATTAGTATGTCTATTATTATATCTATTAACAATTGCGAGAAGTGCCAGTTATAATTACAGATCCTTCGTGGCCATTGTACTATCAACTTTAATATAATATTTGATGATTTGAAAGACATAATGGGTCATTTCTAAAGAGAACTAGTATATAAATGATTTTTCTCTGAATTCAGCAAGAACAATTTCACATATATATCTTTCAGCATCACAGCAAATTTAAGTAAATTTTCGAGACTGATTTCATTTTCTGAGACAGGAGATATGTAGATAAGAATTTGAATATCTAAAATTTAAAAACATAACCTTACACATTCTTCCTGTAAAACTGTTAGAGAGTTCACGTGAAGGCTTTGAATCTGTTGTTCTAAGTGCTTTTATGGGGAGCCTTGTTTTATTCATTAAATAAATTTGACAATTTCATTTAGTAGTATCATATTTTCTTTTTGTTGTTTTTTTTCAAAAGCATATATTCATAATTAAGTATGAAGGTATATTTTACCAGTGGAGGCATACTGGTAGTATACCTCAATACTCTTTATGCCAAATATTTGCTCTTATTTGAATTTAAAGCACTGATTAAAATTATGCTGAATGGAGAGGAACAGATGGTAAACTTTTGTCATCAGTGGCCCATTGTATCCATGCTGTAAATAAATGCAAGTTCTTTGATTATAATGTTTTTGAACAGAACGGGATGGATACCAAACCCGGAACGAGATTGCCTTCTTATTTTTGCTAGCTTTAAATTTTCCTTCTCATTCTAAGATAACTATTTATTACTTCCTATTCCTATGCATTGTAATGCATTGTAAGAATATTGTTAATATTTTAGGGCATTTTATTCAAAAGGGCCATGTGTGATATCTGCACTTTAAGTACATAACGTACTTGAGATTGTTGAGTTAGGTTGTGCCAGGGTAGGAACAATACTGAGGTGAGGAAAGCGAGTAAGTATGCATATGTGGGCACTATTTAATCTGACAAGCCATTCTATCGTTACCTAAGCTGGGTGCAGCATTTATATGTGGCCATGTTGGTAAGAGGTACTTTTACTCCCAAAGATCGGGTTCATTCCACTAAGCAAGGCTTGTACCAGTAAATCTAAAATAAGATGCCTAGATGCAGATTTTTGTCAACATATGACATTTCCCAGTGCCATGTATTGGCCAACTCAAATATGATCATGCCATTTTGCTTCAAATTCTGTTATTCAGTTTGACTTGAGGCTCATTAGCTGCATTTGATATCCCCAAGTGTGCACCAGTGAATCTGAGACAGTATGCATCGATACTGACTTCTGTAAATACTTGACGTTCCCCAGGGCCATATTTTGGCAGATTAAATCATGATATAGCTAGTTTGCTTCAATTGCACTGGCTTACGTTGACCGGGGAGTTATTAACTGTTCCTTGAATCTGTGACAATATGCATATATCTGATTTTTGTCAACATATGACATTCGCCTGTGCCACCTCTTGGCAGCTTTAGTCAAAGTAATGCCAGATTACTTCAGCCTCACTGCTTTACGTTGATCTGGGGCTTATAAGCTGTGCCTAATAACCCTAAGTTTGCTCCAGTGAATCTGAGACAGTATGCATGGTTGCTGATTTCTTTCAACACACGATATTCCCCAGTTCCATCTTATGACAGATTAATTCATGATAATGTCATTTTGCTACAGATTAACTGGTTCACATTGACTGGTGGTCTATGAACTTTTCCTGAACGTTGGGAGTGATAGTACCTTATTTTCCTTTGTTTAATGGATCTTTCCCCCGTGTATATATTACCCAACTCTTGCCATGTTAATGGAATTAAAAAGTCAAGTACTTATTTCTGTTACTTATTTCTTCCTACTCCATTATTGTCGTTTTTTTTTTAATCTAGAAATATAAAGACGTGACTCCATTTGTTACAAAAAAATTATGGTCTTATCATAACTAGAAAACTTACAAACTCGGTTTATGTGTTCAGCCATAATTATGGAAGAGAAAAACCAGCATTGTTATTAACACGTATTGAACACAGTCATCACATTTCATCACAAGCAATATTTTACACCGTTTCCCTTCTCTAGGCTATTCTTTGTCTTACTTCCCAGTTATTCTTTGCAATGTGTATTGCTTTCATGTCTGTGACTACATTAAAATAAAGGCATCAGTTATTGAAGATGAAGTTGCAGAATGCAATAGAGAATCTCTCTCTCTCTCTCTCTCCTCTCTCTTCTCTCTCTCCTCTCTTCTTCTCTCTCTCTCTCTCTCTCCTCTCTCTCTCTCTCTCTCTCTCTCTCTCTTCTCTCTCTCTCTCTCTCTCTCTCTCTCTCTCTCTCTCTCTCTCTCTCTCTCTCTCTCTCTCTCTCTCTCTCTCTCTCTCTCTCCTCCTCTCTCTCTCTCTCTCTCTCTCTCTCTCTCTCTCTCTTCTCTCTCTCTCTCTCTCTCTCCTCTCAGTACATTTCTCCATTCTTCCAGCACTGCTTACACCCTAACATGTCCATTCAATTATCCCTTTATGATCATCTCATCACTTCATTGATAAGATTAGATCGCAAGCCTTTCTTCCAATGAAAATAACATACATTCTGGGCTAACTCGACTTAGTGTTTTCGCAGACTTTGTTTTCTTTTCAAACGAAATCGTGAAGGTAGAGAGTTTTGACATGCAACATATTTCTTTTAAAATTTCCACTCCCTTAATGTGGTTCACTGGTACGGGGTGCGTTTTCCGGACTTCATTCTCATATATTTCTTTATAAAATTGTTTTTTCTACATTTATATGCATCTTAGAGCTGTGACATTTCTTGTTTCTTGGTGCACATGCATTTATGGAGATATTAGTTTTGGATACAACTTGACGTACAGTGTAGTATTTTTGTCTGTAATAAACGCAATTGCATACATCCATTAAGTCCTAGGTATTGAATTATACATACATTCATTCACAATTACTGCACTCCATCAAGTAAAGGAGGTGGCCAATCAAAGTGAACTCATTCACCAGACACCAAATTTGCCTCGAACACTCCTCTTGGCAACCCTTAATCCCCAAGATGCTAAAAGGAGTGTTTGAAGCATATTTGCATTCTAGTAAGTGGGTACGCTTTGACTCGACCACCTTCCTTACAAGGAGGATTGTGACCATTATATAATCTGTATGGATGTATTAGTTTTTTGTAATGGCTTATTTTATGGGGTTTAATACCCATCTCGATCGTTATCTTGAAATAAAGGAAACTTTTTCTCTAAAACTTATCTCATATCATTGTAGCTATAATACAACTCAAAATGCCTGGTGTATGCATTGTAATATTTCCATATATGACAGTGATTCAACTCTTCTTAATTATTTAATTAGAATTTTAATTATTATTCATTAGTTAATCACCTGGTTATCTTTTCTTCTATATGACAGCTGTTTGCTTAAATACGTCTGCCTGTGGAACGATCTAATATTGTCTTAATTTTGCACTTAATGAGTTTATCCTCATTGTCTAGTTTATTTAACTTTCTTCTTTATTATGCCAAGATTAATTTATTAATTATATTATGTTTCAGAATCTTGAAAAGAAGAATAATCCCAGATTACTGTAGAGTTATTCATATTAACAAGAAGTCTACATGAGAGCAAAAGAGTTTTACAGCATAGTTGTTGGTGAAGTTATGTTAGATTAGGTAAACTTAGGTTAGGCTGGGTAAAATTAGGTTAGGTTATATTTTATTATTATTTAACTTTAAATGGAGCTCTGGGGGATTACTCATCTTTACAAGATCCATGTTTTATGTATTGTTTAATTTTTTATTCAATATTCATAATCTGTTCTCTTAAAAGGAAAGCTCTGAATGATTATGTAATGCGAATACTCTTCTCGAGGAATAGTCTTTGCCCAGTCTGTCGTATTAATAGTGTATCATTCGCTCTTTTAGCGGAACGAACGTTTAGAAAAAGAGCAAAAAGAGCTCGAAAAGAGAAAGAGAAAAGATGAGGAAGAGACTGCTCAAAGTACACATGATAACCAATCAGATGGGGAAAATCCAGGAGGAGATTCCAGGACAGATGACAAAGAAGCATCCTCCAGCAAAGATGTCATGGAACTGACCAAAATTCCAGCAAGTCATTCTAGGACCACCATTGATCTTTGTAAGGAAAGTCCTTCTGAGCTCCTGAGTCCCGATTCTGCTGTGGAGGGTGTGCAGATTCCAGAGGTATCATCTTGTCTAGTTAAAATAAAAAAAAAATATCCCCTCCTGAGTGTTCGCACCAGTCGTTGCGTGAACCATTAACCATTGTCCCGTTTTGAATACCAAGTTCTTATTCTCCATGTGACTAGTGTAGTAACAATTGTTTACGTAGTCTCTACTTACTCATTTTTTAATGGCCTCCCTGTGACTGGTAAATTGAATGGTAAACGTTTTGTCTAGTCTTGAAACCAGAAAAAACTTCGATCACAAATCTTTTTTTTTCTTATATAGAACTGGAAATTTTATCACTGTCTCCCTGACTTGTTTGTTCCACGTTGTGTTTGGAGCATTTACAAATGTCAGTGCACGACGACATACTTTTTATATTTCTTTTCAACGTCCCAGTGAATAGATATCAGAAGTGATAGATGTGTTAGCAGATGCATGTTTCAAGTTGACAACAGCACTGCATCTAACAAAATAACAGCTCATGTCTTAGTTGAGGGCAACATTTTTTTTTTTTTTGCATAAGGATAGTTTGCCCTCTTCAGTGAGGTCACTTTTTCACTCTTAATTATTTTTTTATTGTGAAATCTTTTTCATGACTGTGTTGAAGAGTTTTTGCCTGTTTATGTTATAATGTCCCTGTCTTGGTGGAATGAGAAGAATGATTATATTTTGTCCTCTGTGCATAAGAGATGGGGCAATATAGCCAAATGGCAATGCAGTGTATAATTCCTTAGATGGCTCTTCCACTAGTTTGACAAGTATTTTGGAAATGACTGGCTTTGTTGGAGTATTACTAAGCAGAGTAATTACTTACTAGATATGTTGAAATGTAACAAAGTCTTGATGACATGAGTATTGATCTACACTTTGAAAGGCATAAAGGAAAAAATAAATGCATAAAATTTTCACTCACCAAGGAGCCCAGTGCATGTTGAAGATTTTAAGCACTTACTGTTCCCTTTATGCCTTTCAGAGTGTGGATTAATCTTCTGTTTGAAAATCTTTCAGAAAGTCTTTTTTTTTTTTTTACCAAGGAAGCTTGATGAAGACTGTGACTGGTTTTACATCTCTCCATTGCAGTCATAACCCATTATGTGCAAAAAGCTTAATTATTAACACCAGGCCATTAGGTATAAATCACTCTGCTTGGGTTCAAAAAGCCAATTGTATATGACAAAAACAAGTCAGATCAGTGGAAGAGCTACTCCAATCAGCAGTTGACCAACACAGCTAAAACTTGCTGGTGATAATCTTGTTTTACTGAAGTTTTTTAATCCTGGTGATGCTACCCCAAAGAATGACACTCATAGGGTTTGAATATTAGACCTGATGCACCATTACTATTTAAAATACAGCCACTCATAAAATAGTGTCCCTAGAAGAAATCTTTTGTGATTTATGAGGAAGACTAAGAGGCTTTATGGGAAACGCGTTCAGTGGTGCCGTTATGTAGGATTTCATCATCTACTGTGGAAATCTGATAACATCTGACAATGCACAATATTTTTTCCCACAGCCGCAATCTATAATACAACTCAAAATACGCCCTAAAATCTGTGTTTCATTTTGAAAATTAAGTGATAAAATGTATGTGATATATGTATATTTTTGTATACATATGCAGTATATATTTTTAAATTTTATTTACAAAATAAAACACAATATTTACTTTATAAAATCTATGTGTACTTGCCAGATGTCGTCGGAGATCCACACGTAGTGTAGAAATGGCAGTAATGCTGGCCATTATAAGCTTGTTTCGTACATTTTGGCACATTAGTTTTGGCACTAGCTGTTTTGGTGCTTAGGCCATTTTGGTGACAACAACATTGACAATGTACATTCTGGTACTAATATTTTTATATTTTGAAAACCTAAACTTACTATCATTACAAAATCGATAGTGCCAAATTGGTCTCACCAGAATACTAGAACCTAAACAGTATCCCCCTAATCGTCCCATTTTGTGATAAACTTCATATTTTAATGCAATAACTTACAGTCTGTCAAAGCAATTTATCAATGTTTCCCTCGTATGTATTTTTGCTACAACATTCTCTTAAGTCATTAATAGTTCTTATGGGTTATGTATTTTGTGGGTGGATTTACATCTTTCAATGTACAGTTGTACAATATCTGTGTTTTATTTTCATCGAATGTCATATTTTGGAGTACTGTGGGGGATTCCAGTAGTAAATGGAGCTCGAGTCTTCATCATCAACTTTGATGGGTGCTCTGATGTTCCACATTATAATTTTTTCATTTTTCTTGATGATCCATTGTCCACCCTACAAATACTTTATTCCTGATTTTTTCACTTCAGGTCTCCTGATATTTATTACTAAGCTTAACTACTGTCCTGTCCTGACACACGCTCTCAATTTACATTTTTGAAAATTTAATTATGGTCGAATTCTAATAACCTTTGCATTGTCCTTTAAGGGAGTAGGATATTTCATTTCACCTATAGGTCCAACATGTCTCTTTCCACCTTAATCTGGAATATCTACAACAACAAAAGCAACAGGATTTTCATTGCATGGAATTTTAGTATAAAGTAATTCAACTCAATACTTTTGTCTAATTTTCTTGGTCAAATCTTAATGCAAATTAATTAGATAGTTCAATAAAAGATTTTGAATATATTTATGGCATGTCCTACTCAAATAAAGGAAAAGGCATCAGACTAACTGTAGTTTCAAAGATTATAATGTATCTGTTAATATCGTTCAAAATGCTTCACTCTATTAATATCTTTTCAAGCATCGTCATACCCAAATTCTATTCTCGTTGCCCTTTTGTTTACAAATATCTTTGACCCTTCTCTACATATCTGTACTGTCTTGGAGAATCATGTGTGTGTTTTTTTTTCTTTTGTTTTTTTTTCTTGCACAGTTGAGGCGCATTTGGAGTGACAGCATGTATATATGAGGGAACTTTTCCAAGAGGTTCTTCAGAACCACAGTAATATCGAAATCATTAGCAAATGAGCACTTTTAAAATGATAATTACTGTAGTTATTCTTTCCCTGTGTCATTTAAGTACAGTTTAGTGGAGCTTTGGTCACTTACTTGAGAGATATATGACCATAACACTTTTTGTTCTCTTCAAAATATTACATTGGATGTTCCTCTTGGAGGTGTTGCCTCAGACAGTGCTGAATAATGATGAATATGTAATACATTCATAGAGAAGGTACAGTCATTTGTAATATCGATCTGTGCATTTTGCATATCTTTCATCATTATTATTATGCATGTGAATGGATGTCTGTTGCATATTTTTTTTGTTTATTCTTTGCATTTATTTAAGCATTCCTTTTTGTCTGATTTATCTATTTAAGTTAATGACTACTGAGGAATATTTTCATTTTCAGCTCTTGTGTCTTGGCAGTGATGCATTTCTCTTTCTTGCTTTTTTTCTTAGAAGTGATTTTCCTCTACACAGGGAAGTTCAGAATTAAACTAGCTTCTATTTGTGCGTTTATTTTTGAATGCTTATTAAGGGTATCGACTTACCAGCACAGATGTTTTTGCTGTACTTTCCTGTTATCGATAGCCATTTTTTTTTTTTACTAAAGGCCTTAGGTTAGGTTATATATATATATATATATATATATATATATATATATATATATATATATATATATATATATATATATATATATATATATATATATATATATATATATATATATATATATATATATATATATATATATATATATATATATATATATATATAAATTTAGTTTTATTAATCCTTTAGTTAAAAACGATTGGCTGTCGAGAATAGAAACGTACTTTTTTGGCTGTCTATCATTATGTTAATGTAACCCTACTTGACGTCCTTTTTAAGCGAATTTTGCTCATGGACTCAATTACTGAAAGGTCATTAGTTTCTCTATAGATTTACTTTGGAATATTATCCCCCCCATACAAGAGTGTACCAAGTAAACGAACTATGTGTCTTGTGAATGACATATGATACTAACAACACTATACCTTGTACAAAAACTCTATGTCTTGTGAATGACTTTAGACCCTTACTACAGTGAACTCTTGTGACTCTTTGTCTTGGAAATGTCATTTGACTCTTACAATACTGTAGTTGCACAAGAACTCTCTGTCTTGTGAGTGACATATGGCCCATACAGCACTGTACGGTGTAGAAGACATCTGTGTTTTAAGAATGGCATTTGACCATTACAACAATGTACACTCTACAAGAACTCTGTGTCTTTTGAATGACATTTGACCCTGACCACATTGGGCTCTGTACAAAAGCTCTTTGTCTTGAGAATGACATTTGACCCTTACAGCTGTCTGTGCTATGCTAGAACTCTGTGTTTTGTGAATGACATTTGACCCATAGTTCAGTAATCTGTTAAGGAACTCAATATATTTTAAATGAAGTTTTGTCGTGATGTTGGACTAAATATATTGGAACTTAATGTGGAATTATCATATATAGAGCAATTCGAAGTGATTTAAAATTGTGACGTCTGTGCTGTAAGTTGTATCCCATATTCGTATGTCTACTAAATTTTATTTTTATTATATATTATTAGTTTATATATCAAGCTGTGTTTATATATATGCATATATATATATATATATATATATATATATATATATATATATATATATTATATATATATATATATATATATATATAATATATATATATATATATATAATATATATATAGGATTCCTATAGTTATTACCTTGTGCAGAACTTACTATGTTACATGGAACTTGATTGCAGATAGATGAGAGCTTCATATTTAAAGTTCTGAAAGGGTTAATGAGCTCCAACAATCCAATAATATATTAATCTGTAGACTATATAGTTAATGGTATCCGGACAACTGCTCAATTGACAAGTGCTTGATAGTCAACTGCCTGATAAGGACAAATGTCTTAGGTTATATTAGGTTAGGTTTATTTGGGCTGGAATGGGTTAGGTTAGGTTACATAAAAGTGGTGCGGCATTTTTCTGTCGGGCAGTTGTCCTTATTGAGCAGTTTTTCTTTGGCAGTCGTCTGTCAGGCAGTCGACCTAGCACCATAGTTAATATGCTCTTAATGTCAAAAGTTTTGAATGTTAGATATAAATATTAATTCCAGAACTTCAGAAATATACTTGAACTTTGAATTATGTCAAAACCCTTATTGTTTATCGCGAGAAAATAATTATATTTCAGCTGAATATTTTAATGTTGATGTTGGAACCCATTTAAACCCTTATGTCAGAGTGCCACTACTTAGGGCCATCTAGGTAAGAGATGGCGCTATTTAGATATTTGCATAAGCTATCATAGCAGTCACTACATGATCTCTGGTCAAAACTAGGATGACAAGAAGAGGTCAGCCTCGACCTTAGAAGCACCTGAGGACGAGCGACGACATCTGAAGGGTAACGAAGAGAGAATCAAAGAGAATCAGCTACGGCAGAAACTCCTGTATGCAGAACCTAAATGCAACATTGAGAAAGGTACAGATTTTAAGTCATATTCACTCATTTCACAATCACATACAGACACACACACACACACACACACATGTTCACTCCGCGCGTTCAGTGACACACGGAATTGCTCCTCTTAAATTTTAAAGTTTCGAGTGACTAAAGTGCTTAGTGGAAAACTTTACCATAATTTCCAAAAACCTGAAATCGTGCAGAGTATTGTGAGTACAAAAACTAATATTTGTTGTAAGGCGAGACTGTTCATATTAAAGGAAAAAAATTGAGAACTTTTTCGTGAGAAGAGAGAGAAGCTGCCGTCCAGTTTCTGCCTTGAGGGAAATCTAGAAGAGTTGCCAGACGTGGAGCCTCACACCACATTACCTAATTTTTTGTGTAAACTGGGGAAAGCTCTTAAGCCGTTTTACCTGATCCTGTGGTTCTATATATTGTTAAAAACAGTATCCTTCCCATTTATATTAACTAGTTAGTTAGTTTGATACACGAAAAAATTGAATAATAAAAGAAAAAAAAATTACCAAATACCCACCTGTCAACAGTACTGAGTTAAGTTGCCAAGTAGTACAGCAGTCCTATTTTCTTCATTTTTTTTTTTTGCTTTTCTTTTAGCTTTCTCGTTTGCTATTTTGTTATTTTGTATATATATTGAGTTAAATGTAAAGTCTAAATCCCGTGATAACATATCTTGGTTAGAAAGTCAGTTTATCAGTTAGGAAGAATATATAACAGAAACAGGTGGGTGCCACCTCGAACACAAATTCGAATTTTCCTTCAGGTTTGACTTTTGTTTTTCTTTTTCTTTTTATACGTAAATTACCATGGTCAAGTTTTTAAGTTAAGATGTGTGTTACCAGAAAGGAGACAAACTGAGTCACTAAATAGCACTTATATGGAGATATAAAAATTCTGTGTGAAGGTAAATTAGAAGTTTTTCTCTTTTCTTTTTTTTTTTTTCCTCTTTCTCGTCTTCTTTCTATATTCTGTGAGAGGGAGAACATAAAAATGAAGCCATCTCTGTCCCAAACCTCTCCCACCCATGGGTCGGGAGAAGGGGTAGTCATCAGAGGACTTAAACAGAGAATCAAGAAGTTAGAGGAAATGGTTACAAGCCTTGATGATAATATTCGGAATATGGATGGAGAAATGAAAGAGAATGAAACACTCAGAGAACAAATAAGATCTTTGGAGGAAGCAAATAAAGCACAAGGGCAGGAGAGAAAGGAACTAGAAAAAAGAATAAAGAAGCTGGAAGGGGAAAAGAGTCAACTAGAATCTAGAATTTCTAATCAAGAAGATAAAAGCAAACAGCTAAATGACAACCTAAAGGAATTAGATGTTAGTTCACTGCTATCTTCTGAGAGAGACGAGATTGCTGCTTGGAATGTTCAGATTAAGGAAAACATTGAACAGTTCAGAAAAGAGTTCCAGGAGCTGAATATGGAAAATGATGCCATGAAAACGTCCTTTGCTGATGCACTAAAGGGGAATGTGGCAGTAAAAGAGGCTGTAAAGGTGGTGGCACTGGAAAACATACAAACAGTTGACTATAAAGAGACAGTAATCGAAAAAATGAAAGACGTTGTGATGGAAAGGGCAAACCCACTCATCAGACAGGCACTTGATAAGGAGAAGACAGTGGTAATCTCAGGCATAAGTGAATCCCAGGAGCCAACATGGCAGGGGAGACTTGAAGAAAATAAAGCTAGGGTTTGTAGACCTGATAAGAAAGCTTGGAGTAGTATGTGGTCCTGAGGATATTGTAAACATACACCAACTAGGTAAATATTCGAGGGAAGGAAAGCCGAGACCAACAAAAGTAACCTTTGAGAGAGGGGAGACATGTAGGGAAATATTGTTGAGAAAAAAAAGTCTAAAAGACCTTCAAGAATGCAAAGAAGTGTTCATTAGACGATACAGAACACAGGAAGAGATGGGAAAGATCAAAAACTTGTTGCAAGAGGCAAGAAGGTTAAATGATGAAAGAAATGAAGAAGAGAAGAAAAATTTTCGTTACGGAATGCTTCCAGACAAAGGGGAGATAAAGAAGATAATGACAGAAGATCAGGGGATGGGGCCTCATTAAGATTGTTATACACAAATGCTGATGGATTAGCTGGTAAGGCAGTAGAATTAAAAGATAGGATTCACAACAGTAAGGCAGATATAGTAGCAATTACAGAGACTAAGTTGAGTGAGGACATAAACAGTGTCACAGTTTTTCCTAAGGGCTTCAGAATACTAAGGGTCGAAAGATCTGAGAGGACTGGTGGAGGGATAGCACTGCTCATAAGTGAGAGGATTCAAGTTGAAGAGATAAACTTGGCTATAGAAAGTGAGTTCAGGGAATTTCTTGTTGCTCGCATAAATACTGGGTCAGAGAGCATTATAATAACTGTTGTATACAACCCACCAAGGAACCAAAATAGGCTTGAAATTTATGAGGAAAGTCATATAGGTACGATTGAAGTCATAAACTCAGTTGTTAACATGGCGCGGGAGAAAAAATGTAGGATTTTGATTATGGGAGACTTTAATCATAAAGAGATAGATTGGATAAATCTTGACCCACACAGTGGTGAGGACTCCTTTGGGGCAAGATTCCTAGATTGCGTACAAGGGAATTTCCTACACCAACATGTAATGGAACCAACAAGAGCCAGGGGTGGGGATGAGCCATCACTACTTGATCTGGTGTTCACAGATAATGTGTTGGATATTGAAAATATTGAGTATGAACCACCAATTGGAAAGAGTGACCACTGTGTGTTGTTGATGGAGTATATCATTGAAGACATTCTTCCTGAGAGTAGAGGCACTGAGGACATGAGGAGGAACTATCAGAAAGGAGATTACATCAAAATGAATGAGCTTTTTGCAGTTATTGACTGGAGAACCTTATTTTACAACAAATCTGTACAAGAAATGTATGACATCTTTTGTGAGAAATATGGGAAGATAGTAGATTGCTGCATACCTGTCACCAAAGTAGGTGTAATTCATGCCAGAGAGAAATGGTTCGATAATGGGTGTAAAAGAGCTAAGGAGTGGAGAGACAAATGCTGGAAAAGGTATAGGAGGAGAAAAAACATAAATGCCTGGCAAACCTACAAAAGAGCAAGAATTGACTACCTAAGTAAAAGGAGAGAGGCAGAGAAAGATTATGAGAGGGACATCACCAGGAAGGCGAAAGAAAATCCCAAGCTTTTCCACAGCTTTATCAGAGGAAAACTGAAGGTAAAAGAACAGGTTTTAAGGCTAAAGAGAGCGGATGGAAGCATCACTGAGACGGACGAAGAGATCTGCAAAGAATTGAACAAGGAGTTTCAGTCAGTATTTACAGTAGAAAATACCCCACCCCCTCAGATTGCAGTGATAGAAGCTCAAGGGCCGGTATTAGAGAACATCAACCTTACAGCCACAGAGGTATGCAAAGCGCTGATGGATTTAGATGTTCATAAAGCTACAGGTCCTGATGACATATCCCCTCATGTGCTTAAAAAATGCGCAAACACAATATCAGTGGCACTAAGTATCATATTTAAGGAGTCATTGGAGTCGGGGGAGATTCCAAGATGCTGGAAACAAGCAAATGTGATACCTATCTTCAAAAAGGGAAGGAGGGATACGGCTCTGAACTATAGACCAGTTTCCTTGACCAGCATAGTTTGCAAAGTTATGGAGAAACTACTAAGGAAACATATCTCTCTTCACTTGGAATCCTTCAACTTTTTGTCAGTGAGGCAACATGGCTTCAGAGAAGGAAGATCAACAGTAACAAACTTATTAGAATTTTATGATGAGGTAAGCCAAATCTTACAGGAAAGAGAGGGCTGGGCAGATTGCATATTCCTAGACTTCCAGAAAGCGTTTGACACTGTTCCACATGGGAGACTTATTAGGAAGCTGCAATCAATGGCTAGAATAGGTGGAAATGTCTTGGAATGGATAAAAACTTACTTAGAAGGAAGGGAACAGAGGGTTAGAGTAAGACACTCAGTGTCTAAATGGAGAAGAGTTAGTAGTGGAGTTCCACAGGGTTCAGTTTTAGGGCCACTTTTGTTCCTTGTATACGTAAATGACCTACCAGAGTCTGTAAATTCATTCATGAATATGTTTGCAGATGATGCAAAGATTGTGAAGAAAGTAAAAAACGAGAACAATGGTAGAGAACTTCAGGAGGATCTAAATAATCTGCATGAGTGGTCAGAAAAGTGGCTAATGAAATTCAATACCTCAAAATGTAAGGTAATGAGAATGGGTACAAGTGCAAGAAGGCCCAAGCTTGACTACTCGGTGGCTGGAGTACAACTTCAGGAGACAGAAAATGAGAGAGATCTAGGAGTAAACATATTGGCAGATTTGTCTCCAGAAATACATATAAATGGCGTAGTAAGGGCAGCATATGCATTCTTATCAAATGTAAGGGTAGCCTTCAGGCACATGGACAAGGAAATGTTCAGAAATATTTATGTAACCTATGTGAGGCCAAAACTCGAATATGCAGCCCCCTTTTGGAATCCGCACTTGAAAAAGCACATAGCTAAGCTTGAAAAAGTTCAAAGACATGCCACGAAACTGGTGCCAGAAATACGCAATCTCGGTTATGATGAGAGGCTGAGGGAATTAGACTTGCCATCACTCGAAGCTAGAAGAGTAAGGGGGGATATGGTGACAGTCTTTAAATTCCTTCATGGTTATGATAGAGTGGATAGGGATCGATATTTCGATATGGCTGGCTCTAGAACTAGAGGTCATAGTTTGAAGCTTCGGAAGAAAACTTGTTTGCAGGATGTAAGGAAATACTTTTTCAGTGTAAGAGTAGTTGATAATTGGAATTCGCTAAGCGAGGAGGTAGTTAATGCTACCTCAATCCATAGTTTTAAGGACAGGTATGATAAGTATCACTAAGTCTAAAAATGGAACCGATCAGGAGACGGGAAGATACGAGCTTTGGGCTCTTTCCCGTAAACACAATTAGGTAATCACAGTAAGAGTAGTTGATAACTGGAATTCGCTAAGCGAGGAGGTAGTTAATGCTATCTCAATCCATAGTTTTAAAGACAGGTATGATAAGTATCACTAAGTATAAAATGAAACCGATCAGGAGACGGGAAGATACGAGCTTTGGGCTCTTTCCCGTAAGCACAATTAGGTAATCACAATTAGGTAATCACACACACAAATGTAAGGGTAGCCTTCAGGCACATGGACAAGGAAATGTTCAGAAATATTTATGTAACCTATGTGAGGCCATAACTCGAATATGCAGCCCCCTTTTGGAATCCACACTTGAAAAAGCACATAGCTAAGCTTGAAAAAGTTCAAAGACATGCCACGAAACTGGTGCCAGAAATACGCAATCTCAGTTATGAGGAGAGGCTGAGGGAATTAGACCTACCATCACTCGAAGCTAGAAGAGTGAGGGGGGATATGGTGACAGTCTTTAAATTCCTTCATGGTTATGATAGAGTGGATAGGGATCGATATTTTGATATGGCTGGCTCTAGAGCTAGAGGTCATAGTTTGAAGCTTCGTAAGAAAACTTCTTTTGCAGGATGTAAGGAAATACTTTTTCAGTGTAAGAGTAGTTGATAATTGGAATTCGCTAAGCGAGGAGGTAGTTAATGCTATCTCAATCCATAGTTTTAAGGACAGGTATGATAAGTATCACCAAGTATAAAATGGAACCGATCAGGAGACGGGAAGATACGAGCTTTGGGCTCATTCCCGTAAGCACAATTAGGTAATTACACAAGCACACACACATATTGAGTATGAACCACCAATTGGAAAGAGTGACCACTGTGTGTTGTTGATGGAGTATATCATTGAAGATATTCTTCCTGAGAGTAGAGGCACTGAGGACATGAGGAGGAACTATCCGAAAGGAGATTACATCAAAATGAATGAGCTTTTTGCAGTTATTGACTGGAGAACCTTATTTTACAACAAATCTGTACAAGAAATGTATGACATCTTTAGTGAGAAATATGGGAAGA
This sequence comes from Halocaridina rubra, assembly GCA_037179515.1. NCBI lineage: Eukaryota > Metazoa > Arthropoda > Malacostraca > Decapoda > Atyidae > Halocaridina > Halocaridina rubra. Next base: position 80,522 of record JAXCGZ010015237.1, on the reverse strand, counting down.
TAGTAGATTGCTGCATACCTGTCACCAAAGTAGGTGTAATTCATGCCAGAGAGAAATGGTTCGATAATGGGTGTAAAAGAGCTAAGGAGTGGAGAGACAAATGCTGGAAAAGGTATAGGAGGAGAAAAAACATAAATGCCTGGCAAACCTACAAAAGATCAAGAAATGACTACCTAAGTAAAAGGAGAGAGGCAGAGAGAGACTATGAAAGGGACATCACCAGGAAGGCTAAAGAAAATCCCAAGCTTTTCCACAGCTTTATCAGAGGAAAACTGAAGGTAAAAGAACAGGTTTTAAGGCTAAAGAGAGCGGATGGAAGCATCACTGAGACGGATGAAGAGATCTGCAAAGAATTGAACAAGGAGTTTCAGTCGGTATTTACAGTAGAAAATACCCCACCCCCTCAGATTGCAGTGATAGAAGCTCAAGGGCCGGTATTAGAGAACATCAACCTTACAGCCACAGAGGTATGCAAAGCGCTGATGGATTTAGATGTTCATAAAGCTACAGGTCCTGATGACATATCCCCTCATGTGCTTAAAAAATGCGCAAACACAATATCAGTGGCACTAAGTATCATATTTAAGGAGTCACTGGAGTCGGGGGAGATTCCAAGATGCTGGAAACAAGCAAATGTGATACCTATCTTCAAAAAGGGAAGGAGGGATACGGCTCTGAACTATAGACCAGTTTCCTTGACCAGCATAGTTTGCAAAGTTATGGAGAAACTACTAAGGAAACATATCTCTCTTCACTTGGAATCCTTCAACTTTTTGTCAGTGAGGCAACATGGCTTCAGAGAAGGTAGATCAACAGTAACAAACTTATCAGAATTTTATGATGAGGTAAGCCAAATCTTACAGGAAAGAGAGGGCTGGGCAGATTGCATATTCCTAGACTCCCAGAAAGCGTTAGACACTGTTCCACATGGGAGACTTATTAGGAAGCTGCAATCAATGGCAAGAATAGGTGGAAATGTTTTGGAATGGATAAAAACTTACTTAGAAGGAAGGGAACAGAGGGTTAGAGTAAGACACTCAGTGTCTGAATGGAGAAGAGTTAGTAGTGGAGTTCCACAGGGTTCAGTTTTAGGGCCACTTTTGTTCCTTGTATATGTAAATGACCTACCAGAGTCTGTAAATTCATTCATGAATATGTTTGCAGATGATGCAAAGATTGTGAAGAAAGTAAAAAACGAGAACAATGGTAGAGAACTTCAGGAGGATCTAAATAATCTGCATGAGTGGTCAGAAAAGTGGCTAATGAAATTCAATACTTCAAAATGTAAGGTAATGAGAATGGGTACAAGTGCAAGAAGGCCTAAGCTTGACTACTCGGTGGCTGGAGTACAACTTCAAGAGACAGAAAATGAGAGAGATCTAGGAGTAAACATACTGGCAGATTTGTCTCCAGAAATACATATAAATGGCATAGTAAGGGCAGCATATGCATTCTTATCAAATGTAAGGGAAGCCTTCAGGCACATGGACAAGGAAATGTTTAGAAATATTTATGTAACCTATGTGAGGCCAAAACTCGAATATGCAGCCCCCTTTTGGAATCCGCACTTGAAAAAGCACATAGCTAAGCTTGAAAAAGTTCAAAGACATGCCACGAAACTGGTGCCAGAAATACGCAATCTCAGTTATGATGAGAGGCTGAGGGAATTAGACTTACCATCACTCGAAGCTAGAAGAGTGAGGGGGGATATGGTGACAGTCTTTAAATTCCTTCATGGTTATGATAGAGTGGATAGGGATCGATATTTTGATATGGCTGGCTCTAGAACTAGAGGTCATAGTTTGAAGCTTCGTAAGAAAACTTCTTTGCAGGATGTAAGGAAATACTTTTTCAGTTTAAGAGTAGTTGATAATTGGAATTCGCTAAGCGAGGAGGTAGTTAATGCTATCTCAATCCATAGTTTTAAGGACAGGTATGATAAGTATCACTAAGTCTAAAATGGAACCGATGAGGAGACGGGAAGATACGAGCTTTGGGCTCTTTCCCGTAAACACAATTAGGCAATCACAATTAGGTAATCACAATTAGGTAATCACATATATAATATATATATATATATATATATATATATATATATATATATATATATATATATATATATATATATATATATATATATATATATATATATGAGGGGTGCCTGAGAATAAGCCGAACAAGCCTTGATCACTCTTCTTAGCTCCTTGGGGATATAATTCTCCTCACCACCTTGCCTGGGTTTATTATCAGCATTTTTTATATATTTAAGCACTTTGTTAAGTACTTAAGACTCCTTGCCAGATTAGCGTGCATAGAATCTTGCTCTATTTGTGTGTTCACAGTTTGTCCCCATTATGATTGTGGACACAGACTGTGTGACTTAGTAATGAAGGCTGGATGCCCTGGCTTGTGCCCCACCTTGGACTCAAAAGTGGGTCTGTCTAATCCCGAGTAGAGTATTTTATCCATTTGGCTACTGTAGCCCCCTGAGATCTGGATGTATTGTAGTAAAAAGAATCAAGGTGATATTTTCAAAATGAAACTAGTAAATATATTGATATATGTGAATTAATTGCAGCTTCTTTTATCTTTACGTAGTGCTTTGAATTGTTTTAATCATTACCTTCAATAAGATATAAATATAGAAGCTGTATATGATCCTTATCCAGAAGTTGTATAATGTTCTTTACCCTAAATCGTATGGATAACTTCAAACAAGATTAACTTGTTTGAAATAGGTTTGCAGTGTTTATATCTTGTGACCCTCGGATATTATACAACAATTACAGATTGATTTTTCTTTTTAATTATTTGACGGGAGGGGACCACAGTAGCTAAGTGGTCATCACACTTGATTCCGGAATAGAAAGACCCATGATTGAGATGTCCATGGTGTGTTAGGTAGGGCATCCAGGCTTATATCCCCAGCCACACTTTCACAAACATGATTTGTCATATTTGATCCCAATGACAGGCTGAAAAGCCTACTTAGGAGTAGGACTTTTTTATTAACTTTTTTGTTTGATGAAAGAATTTGAGGTACTAGTAGACTGTTGTCGTTTGCAGTTTTATATGTCACAAATCCCATTCAAGCAGGGATGGAGAGACAGATTGGAGCTGGGGAATTTTGACGAGGCCTTTCATGATGCCCTGGGGTGGGCTCGAACATGGACTTGTCACTTCCTTCCTGAGTTAAGCACCCTAACCAATGCGCTACTGCTGTCCCATTGGTATATTAGGTATTATGACTTTTTGACGGTCTTCTTTTTGAAGACAGTATGTAATATTAAGTCTGACTTTGTCCCATACCATCTTTGCAGAGAGTAAGCTTCTGCAGATGCCCCAGATTCAAGGTCGAGAGATCCGTTTACCTGAGGCAGCCATACCTCCAACCCCAGCAGGTTTTACCCCCATCATGGCTACCCCACATTCTCATCTCGGATACCCGCCAATCATCACCCACACTGCAGCCACTCCTCAAGGATCGCCCCATGCCACTTTAGAGTCTGGTGGTCGTGGTGATCTAAACAACAGGCTCACACCAGCCATGGCTCTTTATTGCACTGCCCCAGAACAGTGTGACCGTCCACAGGTAAAGGAACTAATATTTGTTTTAATTTTAAGATCTTTTAGATGTGTTAAGTAAGGAATATCAGTCTTACCTTTCCATGGAATATGTACTGATTCATATATATATATATATATATATATATATATATATATATATATATATATATATATATATATATATATATATATATATATATATATATATATATATATATATATATATGTCCAAAGCCATGACAAACATATATATATATATATATATATATATATATATATATATATATATATATATATATATATATATATATATATATATATATATATATATATATATATATATATATATATATATATATATATATATATATATATATATATATATATATATATATATATATATATATATATATATATATATATATATATATGTCATGGCTTTGGACACGTACAGGTTTACACTTGGGCTTGAGGCAATTGTATTAATATTCAAATGCCTTAATAAAGAAACTTGCATACCAATATTTTTATATACAAAGATTGTTTGAAAAATATACCGTTGCTACTGAGGCAGGGGGACAAGAATGTTTACTCCGTGTCCCCTTCCTTGTCATAAAAGTCGAGAAAATGGGGCAGAGCAAGTGTACAGGGAATTTTCTCTCCTGTATTATCTTTCTGCAAGGAGTCAGGATATTTTTTTCTGACTCAGCCACCTCCCTTTTAACAACAAATGGGGCCCACGGTAGCTCAGTGCTAAAGTGCACGAGTCAGGCAACGATTAATGCGGGTTTAATCCCATCAGGAATTAAGAGAGGCATCCGGCCTGAATATTCTGGTTCCAGCATGACTGAGTTCAACCCCATGCGAATAGGGACTGATTGTGACACATTATATGTTGTGCTATTATATTGTCACCAAATCTGTAATGTATCGATTTTTAGAAGTTGCAGATTCTCTTGTTTGTGAATTGATTTTATAAAGTTAAGATAAATTTCACCACTTTTTTCCTTTTTTTTTTCATCAGGGAGTATTAAGGTCTGCCTCTATTAGAAGCAACAGCACATCACTGTCGTCTCGCTCATCTCGTACATCTAGTCATCGAGAACCTCGTGTCAATCTCCGCAGAGAATCACTCTCTCCACATGACCTACCTGGCAGAAGGGATTCCCTGAGCGCTTCCCATGGGTGAGTTCGTTTGCACTTTTATGTTGCTATTAATCCCCATTCAGTGGGGTGGACACAAAGAGGCCGGAACTGAGGCTTAAGGCTAGATGTCTTTTTTTAAATCCCATAGTGCACTCAAGCATGGATCTGAGCCCACCTTGGGTCTTAGAGAGGACCTCCAACCTTATTACCCAAACTTCAATCTGGCAGTGTCCACCCCCTTTCGACATGGCCTCCCCAGTATGAGGGATTCCTAGGGATCTGACCACGGGTAAGTACAGTTGTCCCTCATCTTACTCGGTTTTATATAGTGTGATTTTGAGTATATGCAGTTGGAAAATAATAAAAAAATTTAAATTCATAATATTTTCCCAAAAAATTTACATTATAACAACTACAGTACTATTTTTATTTGAGTTTAAAGTGTATTTGGCAGAGTTTAATTACAGTACAGTAAACTTGGCATTATGTATAGCATACAGCAGGTTGGGAATAGATTGTATGTAAGTGCGGGCACAGTTATATAGTGGGTTTGACTATTGGCGACTTTTAACATACACGGAAAGTGATGGTACCAATTAATAGCATTAGATGAGAGACAACTGAAATTCCACTCTATTCTCTCCTTTGAAGATAGAAACCTAGTTCAATAAATATTTAAATCCTGAGCTGCAAGCTGATAAGAGGGGAGAATTATATTTAAAAAATGTGTTCATTTACATACAGCAGATGTTACGTTAAGTAAAGCAGTTGGATTTGTAAATGTGTGCGTACAGTTTTCAGATATGAACAGGCACCAGCTTTGTTATTTAATACTGATATCTATCCAGGAAACACATTTTGGAAAATTGCACTGCGCACAACAACATGCGCCACCAACACTTTGTACACTTCCTGAGAGCTCGGGGGGAAAACCCAGGATTGGCAGTGATAATCCTTACCAACTCGGAGCTATTTGACCTGGCAGCTCAGGAAACTACACCAACAATAACAGCTTTGGGAGCTCCAGGAGAAATGGGAGCTTCATTTTATCAACAACAAACAGAGATTTGGATAAGTTTGGTTAGGTTAGGTTAGAATTTGAGCTGAAAATCCTAGCTCAAAGTCTGACCTAACCAAACCTTTTTATGTTGTTGATAACAGGCAAGTCCCAGTTCTTCAGGAGCTCCCAATTTAGTTTTTTAATTAAAAAGAGGGATTCCCAGAATAGGAACCACTATTTTCAGGACTGATTATTCAGAGAATTCATCTCATTTACAGTGCTAAGATAGTTTGTCCCACGTACTTGTATACCACTCATTAGATGTCATGGATCTTGCAAAGAGTAGTGACCCCAGGGTACTTTAGGGTTATTCATATTTAGAAAGCATATCATATAACCTAAACTAAACTTACCTAACATTTGACGGGGTTATGTAACTTTGTATGGGGTCCTGGTGTTTGCTTATTTATACAGGATATCATTTCATCTGGTATCTTTTAAAAGCTTGATTCTCTCATCTGTGCTAGTATAACCAATTATAACTTTTTGACGGACTTTTTCCTTAGAACTTTCAGTATATCTGATGGGAACAGTTAAACTTAATACAGATATAGGATAGAATTTGCACTGTATTGAATCTTCATAACTGTTCATCAGATGTTTTGAGCTCAGCCCAAGTAGTAGCAGCAGTGGTTGCAGCATGACACCTTTAATCTACCAGCGCTTTGGGTATGAAAACGGAATGAAATTCGAATATTAATGCTATGTTAAATATTGCAATTACAAACGATTGCTTATTCATTATGAAAAATATATTGGGATAAGGAATAGGACCTCGCTTTTTTTGCACATCTTTTACATTTATAGTGGCCTCAGTCCCCCTTGCAAGGGGTGGCCGAATCAAAGCACACAATCCCCTAAAGTTTATATACCTCGATCACTCCTTTTTAACTCATTGTTTACTTATTTCACATCAATGCTCTTATCCCCTTGAGGGAAGACAAGAATACCTTCTTGGTGTTCCCTTCAAGTCATAATAATCTGAAAAATGTTGCGGAGTGAAGGGACTGGGAATCCCCTCCTATATATATTCCTCCAACAGTGAGAGAGAGACCTCACTGCCTTCTTATCTTATAATTTACTTATATCACATCAGAGCTCTTATCCCCTTGAAGGGGTATAGAATACCTTCTCCATGTTCCACTGTGTGTTGTACTAGCTAACACCATGGGGCCGAGCTAGGGAATAGCTTTTATCCAGGATGATCAGTGAGTGAGGAATAAAGCCTATAACAAGAATTTCTCCACACAGTTTTAGATAGCTAATTGCCTTGCATTTTAGAATTTACAAAACTCAACATCTAACATGAGATGCAAATAGTTTTATTGATATTTATCAGTTTATTTTAATTTATTTATTGATTTTTTATGAGTATGATACAGAGACAGGCAGAGAAAATTGCCCAAATTGGGCTCTAACTCGAAGAAAACAAGAAAGAAAGTAAAGAGAAAAAGAAACAAAGATGGTGAATGCTCTGACATGTCAGATGTGAAGGGATAATAAGATATAGATGTTGGTGTATACACAGGAAAATAACCATAACTGAAGGAAGACTTTAGCATCGAGCTGTCCTGGCCAGTCCCATAAAAGTCCAAGAGATCTTCAGTTGTATTGTTGTAAGAGGCAGCTGGTACCATAGGTCATCCTACCACACAGTATATCGTGTTTACTATTTTCCTGGCCCTCTTGGCATCCCTGTGCAGCCGCAAGATCGGATCATTATTGAGTTCTGAAATTACGTACACAGCCGGTTTCTGTGACAATATGTTGTGCCAACAAGTTTTAGATCTTGAAAGGAAGAATAACTCCAGAGGTATTCATATATACAAGGCAATTCACCTATCCTAACCTAAGGTAACCCAGCTTAACCTAACCTAACAATTTACAGGGTTATTTAAGTTTATGCAGGGTTGTGAGTGTTACTTATCCTTACAAGAGCCACAATTTTTAAGCTTTCTCTGTACATATATGGTTGTTTATGCCACTTTACTTTCACATTATTTTAAATCTCCTCTTCACTCAAGATGGTATTATACATAATCATCCCTGAACCTAGTGTTCTCTAGCCAAATACGTAGCGTCATATAGCCAGAACTAAAAGTCATTAAGAAATGTTAACTGATAATTTTAATAGTCATTAAACTTCTCAAAATCTACTAAGACTTTTTTTTGTTATATGCTTCAATACTAATCACATTTGAATGAGGGTGAACGCAGATAGGTTGGAAATGAGGAATTAAGGCTGGACACCCTTCCTAAAGCCCGTTGTGGACTCAAACATAGTTTGGCACGTAAAAGCTATGTTAAGAATTTTTTGGGATAAATCTCATGTTGTAAGGGGTTCATACATATTAAGTAGAACAAACAAAACAAACAAGCAAGCATTTATTTCCAATTTTATACAATGGCTATCCTTTTACAAAACTAAGAGTACACTTATAGGTAGACATGTAGTTAAGCAAAAAGTGAACAGAAAATGAAGATTACCTTGAGTTGATAGATATGTATAAAATTATAATAATAATCTTACTGTAATAAAATGTTTAAAATTTAATACTAATAATAAAGTAGTAATAGTAATACTCGATACAGTATCGTTATTATCAGCATCATCACCTTACAATGAAAATAATTAATTCTTAACTTAGAAATCAAAGAAGGCGATATCTATTTAAAAAAAAAAGATGGTTAGTGTTAAGGGAAATTGCATTAAATCATTAAGTTTGATTATTGTGTAAGCAGTAACTATTTGTCCAAAAGAAAACTATATAATTGGCCTTTAGAAGCTGTGAAGGAGGATGCATTTTTGAGATGTTCTGGAATATTGGTCCAGAGTGTTGGTCCTTTAATAGTTATCATCTTTGAACTTGAATCTGTGTTTGTTCTCTGAATAAAGAGTTCACTACTATTTTTTGTGTTGGTTCCACATATATCCCTGACTGTTTTTAAATTAAATAGCCAGCCAGGATAATGATGGTTCAAAATTTTGTATGCAAAAACGTAAATAGCGTAGGCGACCTTGTTTTCTGCCCGCAGCCACTCAAGTTTTTTGAGAGTTGGTGTGATGTGGTTATATTTTCTTATTCCTCCCAAAGCAACTCGAGCTGCAAAATTAATAAGCTTCTGTATTCTATTTTTCTGAGTCTATTGGTAGCTCCCCATACAGTTGTGCAATAGTTGATGTGACTTAGAGCTAGAAATTCAACAAATGTTATTCAAGTGGCAGTCTCTAAATTATCTTTGATATGTGGTAAGTACTTTAGTGTTCCTGTAAACTATTTGCATACTTTATTTATATGGGAATCAAACAACTTGTAGTTATCAAAGTGAATTACTAGATATTTTACTGTTTTGCTTGGAGTAATGACACTGCCTTATTGTGTTCTGGAATTTGTGCTATAAGGTACCTTGAACCAATAAACATGCATTGTGTATTAATTTCGCTAATTAACAGCCCAATTTCTTAAGAATAGGTTTTAATTTTTTTTTTATAGCTTTTGTTGTACATATTAGGTAGAAGGTACCCAGGAGTTTCTAGGATTAAGCTTGTGTTATAAGGGGATTATACATAATAACTAGAAAGTATTCAAGGATTTTTTTAGGATAGAGCTTGTTTTGCAAGGGGATCGTACATAGTAACTAGAGGGTATGTAAAGAATTTTTTTTAGGATAAAGCTTATGTTGTTAGGGGATCGTATATATTAAGAAGAAGCTATGTAAAAAAATTTTGGGAGAAAGGTTTTGTTATAACGAGATATTATATAATAAGTAGAAGTTATGAAAGAAGCTTTTGGGGAATAAATATATTTAGTAAAGGGATCATACTTAGTAAATAGAAACTAAATAAAGAATATCTTGAGAAAAATCTTCTGTTGCACGTGGACTGTACGTAATAGATAAAGGCTATGTGAGGATTTCTTTTGGAAAAAGGCTTGTGTTGTAAGGGGATCGCACAAAATAAAGAGAAGCTATATAAAAACTTTTATGGGAAAAGCTTGTTTTAAAATGGAAGGGGCTCATGTACTCTTAATTCCCCATCCATATTTTTTCAAGGATCATTTTTCGGATTGATCCCACTGACAGACTGAAAAGCTTACCTAGGAATGGAAACTTTTTTTATTTACTTTTCAGAATATATTATTCATTTCTGTGTACTTCGCTCTTTATATACAATATATGAGTTTTTAAGACATAACTTTCCATTTTTTATATGTACAGTATCTGTAAGGCTACTTTCACACCAAAGTGGCATGTCGCATGTGGAATGCCACATGGCATGCCAGTTGAATAGGAACATCCGGAAATATATGTAACCTTTCACACAGAAGTGACGTGACACGTCCCATGTCCCACGTGCGACTTGTGTTCCAATCTGAGTGGCATGCATATTGCATATAGCACATGGGACGTGTCACGCCACTTCTGTGTGAAAGGTTTCATATATTTCCGAATGTTCGCTTTCAACTGGCAGTAGGGCAGTGGTTAGGAATGACAAACCCGTGTTTGAGCCCACTGCAGAGCTTTAGGAAAGGCATCCAGTCTTAATCCCCCAGCTCTAACCTATCTATATCCACTCCCATTTGAATAGGTATTGTTAGTGGTACATAAAAACTTCTCAGATATTAAAATTAATATTTTTTATATACCAAAGTCATCGTGAACGACGAAGTAGTGGTTGTGGGTCGCCTTTGGCGTGGCGTCGAAACACTGGATCACAGAGAAGACGGCGCGGTTACAGCAGTAGTGGTGCTTCATTTCGAAGGGCGCAGCTTGATCGCGAGAATCTGGTTAATCAAGATTCTGGTTCAGAAGCAGATGGAGAGGAAGAAACAGCACTCAACAATAACATCACTCTTACAAATAACCTCAATAATCATCAAACAACGTAAGTATTCATTTGAGTTTATACCTTATCAGGTTATATATATATATATATATATATATATATATATATATATATATATATATATATATATATATATATATATATATATATATATATATATATATATATATATATATATATATATATGCAAAAAATATTTGTATTCATTATTGTGGATATGGGGACTTCCGAGCATAACTGATAGATTGCTCGACTTGATAGATAATGAACCTATTTTCAAGCCACAGAAGGGTGATAGGGAGGACATTCAACCTTAATTTCCCAGCTTCGGTCCATCTGTGTCCATCCCCAAATGGCAACTAATTGTCACAAATTAAAAAGAAAGTTGCAGAGTTTTCAGATTTTTTTCATGAGGACTTTCAAGTAGCCTCTGTAAGCGATATGGAGCAAGTTTCTGGTCTAATTGAAGTTAACATATATGTTGTGTCAAAAAAGTAAAGCATAATTATACAGAACTATGGAACAAGTTTCTGGTCTAATTAAAGTTAATATATATGTTGTGCCAAAAAAGAAAAGTATAATTATATAGAACAATGGAACAAGTTTCTGGTCTAATAAATATGTTGTGGCAAAAACGAAAAGTATAATTATATAGAACTATGTAAGAAGAATTACAATTGTATTTGTAAAAAAGTTTTCTTTTGAGGCTGAGCATCTTAAAAACTGTTATATCAATTTGGTATATCATAGTTATAGTCTTAGAAAATCTTCACAACTACAAACTGCATGAAGTTTGGGAAAAGCTGTGATGCTATTGGCTTTGATAAGATCATACTTGTAAGACCGTCCACAAAAAAAAAAACTATCGCTCTGTGTTTTCCTTTAAATGGTGCTCTGTTTTTTCCCTTAATGTTGTATTGAAAGGTTTAAGCTCCTAGTGTTCTTCTGACTTTATTGTTGAAAATTGTAAGCTTCCTGATTTTTATTTTTCCCATTGAAAGTTTTAAGCTCCCTGTTTTTTTCTAACTCCTTCTGAAAGTTTTGAGACTAACTTTTAAAATTGTTTGAGTTTTCCCAGAATTCTTACTCATTATATTCCTTATGGTTTTAAATCTTCCCCCACAGTAGGATTAGCATAAAGTATTAGCTTGCCAACTTCGAGGAATTTTTTATATGCACAATAACATACAAGATCTTACAGATTTATTCTCTGTGGTCACATGTGCAATTTAGCAACTATCTTCTCATAACACTACTCTTATTTTAATCATAAGCCCCTACTAAATGAACATTGGCAGATAAGCTTTTATGGTATGCGAACATTTCAAGATTAGTTTTTATGCTCCTGCATACAATTTAACAATACTCTTTCTATTCTAGTACTTCTTAGATTTTAAGTTTTATAAGAGCCTCTGTAGAAAGTAGTCACGCTAATCTCCTGCACCATCCTTTTATGCACAGTTAAATATAGGGATACAGGTGTGGAGTTAGTTTATTACACTAAGAAATCTTCGTAAACGTGAATTTGTTCGTATAAAATGCTCTACTTAAGTTATCATTTTGTTTACTAATTCACTAAAAATTTAATCTACTTCCAAGACTAATATAGCAAGTGTTTATCATATTAATACAAGCAGAAGTTGAATTGTAAATATGTATAAAAAAAAATTATGAAAATATCAAAACAAAAATGTGATGTTACATGCCAGACAAATCACTGCTGACTCCGCCTTGTAATCCCTTCCTTCATCATCCATGATGCTTCACCAAGCACAAAGCAGAGCAAAAAATGGTGTGTGATTTAGTTGAGTTGAACAGAAATATTTTAATTGTGGGTTCCTGTAGGTTACTTAGCACTGACCACAGTCAATGTAACGGGTCCATGAGCAGCCATGGCCAGTTAGGTCCTCGCAGGTCCATCCTGACGCAGCAGAATTCCATCGGGTCTCCTCGTACACTCAGTCCGCAGAATTCCATACGGTCCAGAGGTTCTTCACCTAGGTCTCGACAGCCTTCTGTTCACGGCCAGGTAAGAGACATAGTTGTGATTTCTCCATCAGGCTCCCATATTGCACTGAAATATCTTTATCTCACAAAATTTCAGCAACAATGGCGAAGTCCCAGCATATATTGGGAGTCAGAAAGACTGGTGGAATTTTAAATATGATGCAGAAACTTTGCTGGAAAAGCCAGTCCCCTTTCTAGTTTTTGTTACTCAGTCTAGACCAGTGTAAAAAAATGACAAAATATGTTTCAACCTAACATTAGGAACATCATATATACTTTCAGATAATCTAGATGTATTTTAGTGCTTTTAGCACGTGTCCTCAAAGCACCATATTGAAGACATAATCTCATATATGCCACCAAGTTCTTCTTTCCTTAAGGAGTTTTTGAGATCATCACTGAGTAGTATCAATATTTAAAATATTTCCATTATTGCAATTATCATGGTATAGTAGATATATATTAAAATTTTGAATTAATGTTACTAGCCTCAATGCAGATCAAGCCTTTTATTATGAAATTACTGTGGTTTTTTTTTTATCAAAGTCAACTATAGAGTTTACATTGGTAGTGCAGTACCCAAGTGGTCAGTGTGCTTGACTTCGGAGTTGACAGACTCATGATCGAGACCACTGCAGGGTGCTAGGAAGGTCATCCAGCCTTATTTCCCCATCCACACTCTGTCTGTGTCCATCTCCATAATGGGGATTCATAGTGACATAAAACAAGATAGCTCAGTGGCTAGAGCACTTAACTCAAGAAGTGAGAAACTTGTGTTCGAGCTAACCATAGTGTATATTAGGAAGGGAATTAAACCTTTATTCCTCAGCTCAAATTTGTCTGTCTTCTCTTTCATTAGAATAAGGATTAATGGTAACCATAAATATGGCACACATTAACATAGACATCATGTTTCTCCCAAGACGTCTGTCTGTGGCTCAATCAAAGAACTAGAATACAAGCAGAATAACTTGAGCCTGGCGAAGGAAGCTGCAGCGGTAGCCGAAGAAGAAGAAGAGGAAGCAGGTAGTGAAGCAGATGCGGAAGTCATTGCTAAAATCTGTTTCCTATTTGAACCAAGAGGATGCTGTAAAGTGCGACATGATTTCTCTTTATATATCTTCTCTCCAGAAAATGCGTAAGTTTTGTATATACTGTAGATTACATTAAGGTTATATGTGTGATGTTAATCATAATAGTAATTGGATTTGTCAATAATTACATTTACAGCAAAGTTTCTTCTTTAGGGGGCAGTAGTACCTCCTTCATGTTCCCCTGCTTGTTGTAAAAGTTGTCTAAATGGGACGGAATAGGGGGACTGGGTATCCCCTCTTTTGTATTTTCATCTCACATAGAGTCAAGCCTTTGCTGTGACCCAGCCATTATCAATAATAGGGGGTTATGGCTCATATATATATATATATATATATATATATATATATATATATATATATATATATATATATATATATATATATATATATATATATATATATATATATATATTGCTTAAAACTTCATAAGAGAACTGCTTTGCAGGATGGAGTATTAGCATAGTTGATGACTGAAATTTGCTAAGCAAGGAAGTAGTTAATGCTTATTTCATTCATAGTTTTAAGGACAAATGGGATAAGTATCAATAAGTATAAAATGGAACCGACCAGGAGACAGGGAGTTGCGAACCTGGGCTCTTTCCTGAATGCACAATCAAGTATGACAATGTATTTTGCAGGGTTCGAAAATGCTGTGTCTTCTTGGTGTCAAGAAAATGGTTTGATTCGACGGTTCTTTTTTTCATTGGACTAAACTGCATTACCTTAGCCATGGAGAGGCCCAACATCCCTCCAGACTCCACAGAAAGACAAATTCTTATGATATTCAACTATATTTTTACTGTCGTCTTCGGTGCTGAGATGTTCATTAAGGTAATAATACTGCTTATTATTATTATCATCATTAAATTATTATTATTATTATTATTATTATTATTATTATTATTATTAGTATTATTATTATTATTATTATTAGCAGTAGTAGTAGTAGTAGCATAGTAGTAGTAATAGGATAGTTTAGGGACATGGTGACAGAGGCGAGACTGAGATAGCTTGAGTATTTGCTGAGGAGTGATAAAGGAAGGTTATGGATGTGGTGAAAGCGTATATGAATGCGTGTGATATGATGGAGGAAGACACAGGGGTTAGGTCAATATGGGATAAACTAACTGACGAAGAAGTATAGTATTAGGTAATTATGTTGTTACTGCATTTGATAATATTATTTATTATCGCTTTTAATCCTGTGAATTGTAATAAGCTGATAAAATCGTGATTTTGTTGGTTTGCCTAGAACTTTGATTTGCTTTATTACAGAATTTTTGGATCAGGTAACTATGAGTAACCCCCAGAACATCATGTAATGCTAAGTAACTTCATAAATTGTTAGGTGAAGTTAGGGTAGGTCCGCCTAGCTTAGCTTATTCTATGCTTGGCTAAGTTAGGTTAGGTTAAGTGCCTTGCCTTGTAAATATGTATAATCCTAGAACGCCATGGGGTCTCTCTTCTTTATAAGATCCAATGTTTTTATTATCATTGCTTGTTTGTGACAGGTAATAGCGCAAGGTCTTCTACATGGAAAGGGTGCCTATTTTAGCTCTGGTTGGAACGTCATGGATGGTTCGTTAGTCATTATATCCTTCATTGATGTCCTTATGTCTGTTCTCGCAACGACGTCACCGCGCATTTTCGGTATCCTCAGAGTCTTTCGGCTGCTCCGGGCACTTCGGCCTCTCAGGTATGTTCTTTTTTCAAATGTCTTTAGATTTTTCTAGATTGTATCTGTTTGGGGAATACAGTAATGCATGGCACCAGCCACCTGTTACAGTGTGAACCACGATGGCCGAATGACCAGAGCACTCAAATTGGGAGTTGACAAAGCCACGATCGAGCCCACTGTTGGGTGCTAGGAGAGGAATCCAGCCTTGATTCCACAACTATGTTCTGTCTGTGTCCACCCCCATATTAGGAATTGCTAGCGATACATAAAAAGAGAATAACTATTTTTTTTTCTTTACTAGCCACGCACTCTATATTATTATTCCTACAATTGCTTTCATCCAGGGGTCAGATAGACAAGCAATTCCTTCTTTTCCTTACCAGCTAGCTGATACAATACTACAATACCAAGAATTTTTGTCAGCCACAGACTGCATAGATAACCAATTTCTGTTGTTTACCAGCCAGCTGTTGCAGTATTACAATAATTACAATTGTTTTCACCCAGTGGGCCAGATAGGTAACCAATTTTTTTTACCAGCCGGCCATTGCAATACAACAATTCCTGTGATTGATTTCACCCACGGGCTGGAGAGATAACAATTTCTATTTATTTTCTTTACCAGCAGGCCATTGCAGGACTACAATATATACAGTTATTTTTACCCACGACCTAGATAGCTGACCATATTCTATTTTTTTTTACCAGGTGGCCGTTGCAGAACTACAATACTTGCAGTTGTTTTCACCAATGGGCTAGATGAATAACCAAATTAAATTTTTTGTTTACCAGACGACCATTGCAGAACCCATGGAGTAAATAGATAATGAATTTCTATTTTTTTTTCTTTTTACAGAGTGATAAACAGAGCTCCAGGCCTAAAGCTGGTTGTGCAAACCTTGTTATCCTCTTTGCAACCTATCGGGAACATCGTTCTTATCTGTTGTACATTTTTCATCATTTTTGGTATATTAGGTGTACAGGTAAGTTGCTAATTTCCCCTTAATGAAAAAAATGAGCAAATTTAATGGCATGCAATAGCAGAGAGTTTGAATAGAATATCTTTTTCTTCTTCTCCTTAATAAACATGTTTTGCCCGTCCCATACTTTCGATGCGCACCCATTGTGCTTGTCTCATAATCTTTTAAATGTATATGAAATTACACATGAAAGCTGTTCTTAGCCATTATGTGCTTCTTGTGCTGAGAGGTTAAAAGCTCAATATCTGTATACAAGAGCCATATACCCCTTTATAATGGGGTGGCTGAGTCAAAGCAAAATTCCTTGACTCTTACCAGGAGGAAAATGGAAAGGCTGAGATTTCCAGTCCACACTTTCCACCCCACTTAGTCAGCTGTTGGTACACACAAGAGAGCACAGAGGAAGTAGCATTGCTCCCTTCCCTCATGGGGAAAAGAGGTTAGAATGGGCTATGTAAATAAATAGATTAAATTCACTATAGACATTAACATTCATTGCAGTGTCCACATACATCATATGGAATTATTGTAATCTGTTCTGTCTTATTGTTCTCTGATCATGCTACCTATGAATAATTTAATATTATTAATAATACTCATTTACTACTTCTTGAGGGGGACAAGAGTACCTCCTCTTTGTTCCCTCGCGTGTCATAAATGTCAACTAGTTGAGGCGGAGCAAGGGGACTTGGAATTCCCTCCTTCGTATTTTCATCCTACAATGAGTCAAGCTTATTTTTTGTACATATATAACCACCTCTTTTAAAAGGGGATCATGGATTTTGTTTATAGATAGGCAAATGGTTAACCTTTCCACTAGCAAATTTCTCCAGAAACTTTGCAATTCCAGATGAATTAAACGAGAATAAAGCGAGAGTAGTTATTTTTTATGCATCTCACCAATTACTAAAGAGGCCGAGATGCTGTGAGTTGGCAGTCATATGATAAATGCAAAAATACTCATACCTGTCTTAGGAAAGCTCGGAGAGAGCCAGAATGGTTGAGAATACCTGTTCAGGGCGTAATTTTATACTGTAACTTTTTGATGAGATCTAACCCTCACCGAAAATTGTCGGACAGGCAAAGACGAGATAGCCCAACATTTCTGGAGAAGAGGCTGATTAATGAGATGAAAATTACATAAATCCTAATCCTATGGATGTGTATCTCAGTATGCTAATCTAAGTCCCTTCATCTATTCCCCTTAGTTATTCAAGGGTACCTTCTTCTACTGTGATGGTCCAGACATATCTGAAGTGGTCACGAGAAATGACTGTCTCACGAGAAACAAGGAAAACTTGTGGCTTAATCGCAAATATAACTTCGACGATCTGGGACAAGCGCTGATGTCCCTGTTTGTGTTGTCTTCCAAAGATGGTTGGGTGAATATCATGTATACTGGTTTGGATGCAGTTGGGGTAGATTTGCAGGTAATGTCATTCCAGTTTTTAATCTTTTAGTGTCTCATTTAAGTCATTATTCTGATGTAGTTTTCCTTCAAAATATTTTAGATTTTATTTTTTGTTTTATCAGTTTTAATTTTTCTTATTTTCTCTGATGTGCCTGGTCAAAGCTATGTCATTTAGGACATTCTGTGAGATATTAATTTTTACTTCATTAAGAGCTTACACTTATATGAAATACTTGGATTTTGCTATAGAATTTGTAGCACCTATGTCATTGCTTCTTGAAAGAAATTTATTAAACTTATTCTGCGCACATTGAGAAATATCCCTAATGAAGCACTTGTCTGTTCATATAATAAGCTTAAATTACCCTTCGAATACTAAATAAGGAAACACTTGCCTAGCCATATACGAAGACTGAATATAACCTTTCCAGCACTGACTAGTGAAGTACTTGTTTGTCTATATAATAATCTTGAATATACCTTTCCCATAGCAACTAATAAAGCAATTGTCTATCCAGATAAAAAGCTTGAATATACCCCTCAAATACTAACTAAAAAAAATACCTATCTATCCATAAACTGAGTTTAATTATACTCTTCCAACATTACCTAATTAAGAACTTGCCCATCCATATAATGTGCTTAGATATACACTTCCAACACTAACTAATGAAGCACTTGTCAGTCCATATTGGAAGATTGAATATATCCTTTCCAATATAAACTAGTGAAGCATTTTAATATACCCATCCAGCACTAATACACCCTTTCAACGCTAACTAATGAAGCACGTGTTTGTTTCTCTAAGACTGAATGTATCCTTCCAATACAAAGCAAGAGATATCAGTTAGGTGCTTGCTTCAGAACTCAGATATGAAATACTGCCACTCATATCCTAATTATATTGTTGTATTATTTTTTCTTTACTTAACAGCTAATGTTTAACAGACATGTTTTCACATCTCATTTGTGAACAAATACATGTTTGAAACTGACTGGTTCACTCTGATATAATTTTGCAATCTACAATGTTATCATTTTGGGACTGCGTTAGTGTAGGGGCAATTGTTGTTGTTCTATAAGCTGCTTGGTCGAATAACCCAAGTCCCTGAGGAAGGCCACAGCTGATCCTGGGCTCTCTCGCAATGCTCCCAGGGAGTGTATGTTAATTTGGTGTCATTTGTTGTTGTGTGGGATCCAGTTGTCCAATATATGTTTTCTGGGTTCTCAGGAGGTGACAGACCCAAACCCATGCCAAGTATGAGACATTACAGAATGTATCCAGCCTTAATACCCAAGCTCCAATGTGTATGTGTCTATCCCCACATGATCGGGAATTACCAGTGGCACATAAAGCAAAAAATAATAATGTAATGAAGTGTAACTTTTCGAATTTTATTGTTTCATCTACAGCCTGTTGAGAATTATTCCCAGTGGCGACTCTTGTACTTCATCTCTTTTTTGCTTCTCGTGGGATTCTTTGTCTTGAACATGTTTGTGGGAGTTGTCGTGGAGAATTTTCATCGGTGTCGCGAAGAACAGGAGAAGGAAGAAAAAGCTCGTCGAGCCGCAAAGAGAGCAAAGAAGCTTGAAAAGAAGAGAAAAAGTAAGTGTCATAGACATATATAATTGTATACTTATATACTTGTATGTAGTTATATATTCAGTATTCTCAGTGTGCATGCTTTGAAGAGACTTTTATACTTTTAAACTCATATACTTATATACTTGCTTACATGCACATTTTTATATATTTATATATTTAGTATTCATAAAGTATGCTATATACTTGTATACACTTATATATTAAGTATTCTCAAAGTGCATACCCTGAAGAGACTCTTGTATGCTTGTGTATTTTATACTTGTATACTTATATTGTATATTATATATTCAGAGTTCACAAAGTGTGTACTGTGAAGAGACTAAATTAGATAACAGCCTCAGTATATCATTTATTTTAAATTTGATTTAAAATCTATTCAGTAATATTAGGTAAGTGGAGTTATATCGTTGATTATGTCATATGTATCAAATACATTTTTTTTTATTTGTTAACATTAGGTAGTAAGCAATATCTTAAGATGTATGTTTTATTATTACTTTTATTATTCATTCACAGACTTCCTCTTTGCAGCTTTTAAGTAATTTATCTAATGAAATGCCATATAGTTTTATAATTTGAATCTTGTTATCGATGTATTTTTGGAGGTGTGTAAATACGTATTTGCCAAGAAGTTGTTTTGTAAGTCTTTCCCTCCTCTCTTTAACTGTAGTTTCTGGGTGTATATGGCAAAGAGAGTATTTTTATCAGCAAGAGAGTTTTAGGAATGGCACTAATGCTCTTACATAAAGCTGAACCCCTTTAGACACTGCTCCATTATTAACATCGTACCACAAATGATGTAATCATATTTACAATTTTTTTTTTTACATGAGTAACCAAAACCGAACTCCTAAAGCTACTAAGATTACATACTGCAGAAGATGTACCTTTGTCCCTCATCTAACATTTTTAATTGGTTCCACAACTCAACATTTAGATAAAAAATGGCATATGCCCGCAACCACTGTATGAGTGTGTGTATGCATTGCATATAACCTATTCCCAACCTCTTTTATGCTTTGAAAAATACCTAAATCACTGTAGAGTGCTAAAACTTTGCCTAATATAATTCAAATTTATGTGAACTCATTTCTGTAGTTGCCATAATGTATGATTGAGGATAAATATTTTGATATATTATTCTTTTATATTTTCCAACCTTGTATTTTCAAAACTGCACAACTTAAAAAATCTTGTAAGATTAGGGACAACTGTACTCGTCTACAAAGATTTTTTTTCACATGAGAAACTGAAGCTGAACTCAGGAAGGTATTAAGATATCTATAAATTCCTATCGAGACTAAATTCTGTGAGCCACACTTAACCCAGTTTTTGCTCATATTCTAATGAGCACAAAAATTTCCTGTTGAATGTTTTATGTGTTTTCTTAGAAAGTTTTTCCTCATATTCTGATGAGCACAAAATTGTCCTGCTGAATGTTTGATGTGTTTTCTTATAAAGGTTTTGCTCATATTCTGATGAACAGAAAACTGTCCTGCTGAATGTTTTATGTGTTTTCTTATAAATCACAAGAATATGAAAAAATTCGTGAGGAGAGAGTGAAGAGCTTAATAGCTGCTGGCATAGATCCATCAAGTGTGGACATCGACGGAGAAATCCGCAGAAGGCGAAGAAGGAAGAGAGAACTGATGCGAAGGAAACTTGCATCACGTATACATATCTATTTTGCTTTGCTTTTTACTAATACGTGTTGAGTGTAGGTTTAGCATAAACTATACTGCAGTTAGCATTAAGTCACAAGGTAATATCCAGTCTTTACAACCAGATGTCATGACAGTTTTCTCCAAAATCAACAGATCTTGGGGTGTGGAAATACCTTGTGAACAGATTTGGTTGTGGTAAAATTTAACTTGCTACTTCTCTACTACAAAATACACTAGGAATTTTGCTACTTTTTCACTTACAAAAACACTAGGATTTTGACTACTTTTCCACTAACAAAGACCTTGATTACAGGATTTTTTTTTTCAGGAAAGAATACACTTCCTTTTTTTCATATTATGATAAAGAGTTAGTTTTTAATATTCTTAAAATCAATGTTTTAGAGATTGATTTTGAATCAGATATCGAACATATAGATATGTATTCTTGGTAAGGGATATATATTACTACGGTACTTAAAATTAGGAAATAACAGTCACATATTTTTGTTATATTTTTGCTTTTCGTGATAGATTTTCATTAATGGAGATTGATTTTTCTTCTCACATAAACAGGACAAAATTATATATGACATGATCTGTTTGAGTCTTGTCAATAAAATTAGTACTTATTGATAAGCAAACGTCACAGGTTATTTTGTTTGTTGAGAGAGTGACATTTTTGTAGGCTTCATACATGTTCATGCATTATATTGCAAAATGTTGGAGAAAAATTAATTCAACAGAATCTCCTTAAAAAGTATCACTTGGATAGCAATGGGGATTTTTGAGAACTGTTCAGCAATTAAGACAAAAGTAGGATCTTGTAAAGATGAGTGAGCCCCAGACACCATTTAAAGTTAAATAACCCTGTAAATTGTTTGGTTAAGCTAGGCTAGGGTAAGCTGAACTAGGCAAAGTGCAATAACTTGTCTTGTAAATTTTAATAACCCCAAAATGCCTTGGTGTTACTCTTCTTTACAGTATCCCAAAAGATTGGCACACCAATATTTTTAACGTATACTTAACAGCGTAGCCCTCCTATAAAAAGCATACATTTATGATATTTTGCTATCACTCCTTCTCTAAGTATTACTTAGATAGGATCTAATACCTTCTTCTTCTTCTTAATAGTCTTCACCTTTAATCCCTATCTATGAGGAGTCTCTGTATCTTGCTAACCTTTTCCATCTTTTCCTGTCTTATGCATCCTGCATCCTAAGCCCCTCAGCACGCATTTCATTTACTATATAATCCTGCCATTGGAACTTTGGCCTTCTTCCTCTTATTTGTAAATCATTAATCTACATTAGGAGGAATTCAGTGTCCTTGGGTATTTTGAACATGTATAACAGGTCTTTTTAAAATGTCACCAATTTTTTTTTGTTTTACTCAACATTATATTCAATGGCTACTTTCCCCATTGGAAGGGGGTTGGCCGGTATTTTATATGAGATGTATTTAGAATTTTAATACTGTAGAAAAATTTATAAATAAATACAAGATCTCATGGTGAGACAGAGATCAGTATTAGTTTGAAAAGAGTGTGTGAATTGATTTTATAATATTTGTGATCAGATTTTTTTTTTACTCATGAACTTATATCAAAAATATTTTTCAACTACTTATATTTCTATTAAGAAATCTTAAGAATGGTTTACAAGGCTTTGAGATGTCAGACTTCTATTTAAAAAAAAAACTTGTTTTAATGAATATTTGATATTGTTAATAGTTATCAGGTATATATATATATATATATATATATATATTATATATATATATATATATATATATATATATATATATTATATATATATATATATATATATATATATATATATATATATATATATTTATATATTATATTATATATATATATTATATATATATAAGTCTGTTTCACGAGAAGCATGTGAATATTGTAAATATGGATCCTTTACTGACCATGGAGGAGAATTGTAGAGTTCCTTAGCTCTTATGAGTATATTTATCCACTCATCTGCAGAGGTATCTGATTTATAGGACACAGAGAAGGGTCATACTTATTCACTAAGAAAAAAAGAAATACTTTGCAACTCAACAATGAAAATACATAAATGGCAGCTGTTTAAAATCCAGGTGGAAAGTTATATTTTTAATACCCTGTGCATCGTCTGGTTAACTGGTATGGTGGGTACAAGATAGCTCGAAAAGGTAGATTACCAAGATTTTACAAGAAAAGAAAGCTATTTCAGGTGGTGTCTGGACAGATGTAATAATAATAATAATAATAATAATAATAAGAATGATAATAATAACGATGACTATGCTACTAATGAAAATAATAATAAAAATAAAGATAGTAATAATAATTACAAAAATAATAATGATAATAATAACGATGACTATAGTAATAATAATAATAATGATAATAATAATAATACTAATACAAGCTCACAGAAGAGTTTTATATGTTTACTAACTAATTACATAAAAACATGCTTTTCCTTTCACTGAAAACATTTTCAAAATTCCAATGAACTGTTTTGTTAGAGTTATATTCTCTAAAAAGTTCACTGGAATCTTAAAAGATTTCCGTAAAGAGTGAAAACTAGATTTTATGTCTTTAATTATTAAATAACAACTTTTATTTTGGGCTTCCGTTTCCGTTGTTTAATGAAAACTGTGTCCTTTTTCTTAGTATATATATATATACTATATATATATATTATATATATTATATTATATATAATATATTATATATAATATATATATATATATAATATATGCAAAATAAACTGTTATATCACAGCACAATATGAAGCAAAAAAAGGCCCATAAATAAAACACAAAAAGAAGCGAAGATGTACTATATATTATGACTGGACTCCAGTCCTCTTCAGGTACCTGAAGAGGACTGGAGTCCAGTCGTAATATATAGTACATCTTTCTTTTTGTGTTTTATTTATGGGCCTTTTTTTGCTTCATATATATATATATATGTATATATATATATATATATATATATATATATATATATATATATATTATATATATATATATATATATATATATATATATATATATATATATATATATATATATAATATATATATATATATATATATATATATATATATATATATACATATATATATATATATATATATATATATATATATATATATATATATATATATATATATATATATATATATATATATATATATATATATATATATATATATATATATATATATATATATATATGACTCCTCTCAGTTCTGTAAATTAGATATCTCTGAAGATGAAAAGATAAATGTACACGTAAGCACTAAGGATCTCTACTACTTTAATTTTTCCTCCGTAGTTAAAAAATTATCCATATATATATATATATATATATATATATATATATATATATATATATATATATATATAATATATATATATATATATATATATATATATATATATATATATATATATATATATATATATATATATATATATATATATATATATATATATATATATTTATATATTATTTATTTATTTATTTATTCAAAAGCTTAGGTCTTTGCAGGTTATCTCTGCCCTTTGAGGTATTGATAGTTATAGTTGAACCCAATAGCTCAATCAGACTATTATAGCAATTTCCGTACTTGACATACTTGAGATATAGCCATTGCAATTAATCTGTTATTAAAACCTTACTTCCAACTCTTAGAAACTGCATGTTGAGATTTGAATATTCCAAGTTGCTGTTCTGTTAAAACAAGTTTCACATTTATTGTTTTTGGAATTCACAAAAATCCGGAACCCCTTCTTAAATGTTATTTGCGTAATCAGTTTTAATGCTTCGCTAGCCTCCTGGCTAGTACAGTGGTAATGCACTGCACTGGCCTCGCATTCGAAATGTCGACGGATCGCTCCTCGTCCAGGCATGAGAGTTTAAGCTGTTTACTGGGGAGGTTACTGTTGTGGCTGGGCACTACAGTGTGGAGTTGGGACCTGTGCCGGCTGGCGACCACCCTATGGGTCCTCTATGACCCGTTCCACCCATCTGTGGGTGGCGAATCTAGAAAATAAAAAAGAATGCTTCCCCTGAATATTTAGCCTATGTGAATATTACTGTTTACAGACTATCATTATATTCTTATGATCAACATTGCTTTCATAGGATATTGATGGGATTGGGCAAGGAGAGTGGGACAAAATTACATGTTTAAATTGTCTCCTTAATGGTTGATTCAATGAAGACTTCTTTTTTGAAAATGGCAAAATATTGGAAGCTAGTAGTAGGTTGGCCCATGGCAGCAGCCGCCTAGTACAGTGGTAACACGCTAGCTCCGCATTAGCGAGGTCGAGTAATCGGTTCCCGCCCAAGACCGAGAGCTTAAGCTGTTTACTGGGGAGGTTACTGCTGTGGCTGGGCACCACAGTTGGGGGTTGGGGCTTGCCCCGGCTGACAAATACCCATTGTATAATGGAAATAAAGGTTTATTTTTTTTATTTACTTATTATTTATTTATTGTGATGTTGCAACAGAAGATCTTTTGGACTTGAATAAGATTGGCTAAGACAATGCAGTGTTCAGTTTTCCTTCAGTTAAGGTTCTTTTCCTACGCCTACATCTACACCGATTACTCTATTGTATTTGTTACACATTTCTTAATATCCCTTCACATTTGACAAGTCACAGCACTCTCCACCTCTTTTTTTTTCTTTTTCTTAAATGTTTTCTCTGTGCCTTTGCCCCATGACAGAATTTACCATTAAAGGTACATCCCGGTGTAGCACTCATTAAAAGCTAAAAGTTCAAAGTCACTTTCCTCTTTTAATATTTCTTTTCCTGTTACAGAGATGCGAGAACCTCCATACTACAGTCAGTATTCCAAAGCAAGATTATTTATACACAACATAGTTACCAGCAAATACTTTGATTTGGCCATCGCTGCAGTCATAGGGCTGAATGTTGTGACTATGGCCATGGAATTTTATAAGATGCCAAAGGTAAATTATTGACTTAAGCAGTTTAATTTTTGTTTATTTTTTACTAAAGAGGATAAAGTCTGTCTTGCTCATAAGTCTATTCGTAACTTGTGGAGAAGGGTTAGTCTTATGTCTCTAGGATTATGCACAGTTATTAGGGGAATGGGAATCCGTTTCTTCTGCATTTACTTTTCACAAGAGTCAAGGTATATTGCTTTGCCTTAGCCATCCCCTTTATAAGGGGGAATATGGCTCTTGTATAAAGACAAAGATAACTAACAGAACTCTGCATAATGTTGAATACCTTGTGTCCTCTCGTCTTGATATTTTGAGAAAAGTACAGCATGGTAGATTACCTCTGAGCATCTCAAACAAGCCATTGAATGGTTACACTCTTTGTTTATATTTTCCTCTTCTGTTAACATGATATGGACACAGCATTCTATTTACTTATTGGCTGAAGGAGCAGAGTCATTCTACAGTACCTCTAAATCGTCATCAACGCTTTTGGCTTCTCCTGTCAGGGGTTGCTATAGCAGATCAGTCGTCCTTTTATCGTCCTATCCCGTGCAGTCTCCTCCGTCACACCACACACACCCTCATTTTCTCCCTCATCACATCCATAGAACTCCTCTTTGACTTTTATCACTATGGCCCCAAACCTGTGTCGTCCTTCCTCATACCACACACCCTCATAGCCGCCCTCTCCACATTCGTAAACTCCCTCTTTGGCTTCTCACATTGTTCTCAAACCTGCATCCTCCTTCATCACCTCACGTACACACTCATGTCCCCTCTCCACACCTCCGCTTTGGCGTCTCTCACTTTGGCTCCAAACCTGCATCCTCCTCTGTCACACCATACACCCTTATGTCCTTCCTCATCATATCCATACTCCTCCTCTTCGGCCTGCCTCTCCCCTCCTGCCTAGCAGCTCCATTCACAGCATCCTTCTCCCAACATGCCCCTCATTCTTCTTCAGCAAGTTCTAGTTCACCTTCAATAAACTCCATTAATTCCATGGAACGGTAAAACAGAAAGATAACATGATATATTGAAGGTGACGAAGGGGAGGTATTATGATACGAGTGAGTTTGAAAGAACTTTTTTGAATGAGGCGAAGGAGGAGGAGAAAGAGTTGAGGAATTTTAAATCCAAGAGAGGACTGTGGAAGGTGAGGAAGGGTGCTTTGAGTGAGTCTGAGAGAGAACAAGAACTCCTGAGAATAAGGAGTGGATGAAATTATAGAAAGGATAAAGGGGAGGAAGTGGAAGAGGAGGACGACTTCAGGTATTTGAAGTCCAGGAAAGGATTGTGGATGATGAGTAAAAGTGGAAGAGTGTATGAGTGAGTGTGTTTAAGAACAAGATCTTTTAAGAATGAAGCACGAAGTAGAAAACTGCAAAAGGAATGAGTAGCAGGAAGTCTTGGGGTATTTGAGGCTCAAAGGTAAGTGTGGAGAGTTCAATATGGATGGAGAGGGTATGAGAGCACAGACTTGAAGTGTCTTCTTTAATTTTTCAGGAACTTGAATATGCTCTACAGATCTTCAACTACTTCTTCACGGCTGTCTTCATCCTGGAATCTGTCATGAAAATGGTAGCTCTTGGATGTAGGAGATACTTCCAAGATAGGTTAGTGTTATTTGCCAGATCTTTATTGTAGCTCTTAAAACCTTTATTAAAATAAGCATATTTTACTTAAATATGGCTTCTTAAGTGTTGCAGGATAGCATTGTTTGGCAGATAAATTTGGATATTTAAAATTACAATAGACGAAATTAGGAAAATTCTCAGATATTTTTCTTTGTACATTGCAATATATACAAAATTCAGAAAAGACTCTACAAATGTAATATTAGATACTTTTGTTTTCTGTATTTTTAAGTATTTTAAGTTTTAGAACTTACACCCAGTAAACCTAATGACCATTCCAGTCTCACTAACATACATATATTGTGCAACATTCACTGTTATAAACAAATTAATAATTTCACTATATCTTTGGTTCTAACGTAATACGGTGGTTCCTTGGCTTTCTGACTTAATCGGTTCCTAAAAGCTCTTCAAAAATCAAAAAACTTGAAAACTAAAGCCATTTTTCCCAGGAATATAATTGTAAAAAGGATTAGTTTTTATAGCAGTACTTCTTTCATAAACTCATATAAAAACCAATGAAAATAATCAAATCTAACACAAAAGGAATTAGCATAATATAAATAGATATAATACAGAATTGGCCAAAATTTAAATTCCCTTTACCTATATGGAGGAGAGTTCATGGCATAAGTGGAAGGTGGTGAGGAGGGCTAAGATGAGACAAAGACACTAAGGCCATTTTCATGCCTGGTTATGACTTCATATTTCACCCCTGTCATAGCTTTAACTGTTTTCTTTTAACTTGGTGTTATCACCAGACCTCTTTGGCCCCGTGGTGGCTTATTTAATATGTTATTACAAAAGTGCAATGAAACAAAAAAGAGGCACTGTGAATTTGATTTGCAGTCTGCTCTGAGCAGCAGCTTCGGCATAACTGAGACCCTCACTGCCCGCATGCTGACCGCGTGGCCAAATCTCCACATGGCTTGCTGTTCAAGAACCAAGACAACTTTCGAAAACCTAAGAACTTTTGTACTGAAAATTTGTTTGATAACTGAATTGTTCGAGATGTAATGCACTGGAAAACTAAGGTTCCACTGTGAATTGTAGTTTAATGTGTTCATTTCTTTCTTTACATGTACTTCATAAACAATCATAATAGTATTTGTCACTCTAATATAAAATAGTGCAACACAGTGTGTTAAATTTTTCTTTTCATATATTTCATAAACAATCATAATAGTAACTGCTACTATATACATGTTTTTAACCTTGCCAATATGCGTCCACTTTGTTTCTTCTCCTTGTGTGTCAACAGCGAGGAATATAGGTGAGGGAAACAT
Source organism: Halocaridina rubra (assembly GCA_037179515.1). Lineage (NCBI taxonomy): Eukaryota > Metazoa > Arthropoda > Malacostraca > Decapoda > Atyidae > Halocaridina > Halocaridina rubra. The sequence goes on along the minus strand of JAXCGZ010015237.1, from coordinate 51,551 downwards.
GACCCTGCAAGAGTAGACTATTGCATTTCAGATACCAAATTGATTCCTCATTTTGGAGAATGTACTTTGGCATAAAAGACAATGTATGTCATCATATTCAAAATTTGCCTGAGAAGTTTAGAAGTTAATCTTAGATAGACTGGAAAAAAGTCATTTTTGTTAGGTTGTAGTAAGGGTATGCTATTTACTCTCATGCATTTCTTGAATACATAGAAATACTGTATCTATAATTAGTGCAAAATTTTTTAAGAACTCTCCATGGAGATCAAATCTTAATTCAGGATTCAGAGTTCAATTTTTTTTTTTTTTTTTATAAAATATTGAATGTACTTTATATGGGTTTGTATTCACCTTCAGGACTCAGAGTTCGTAGATATGCATAATGAATTTTGATAAGGTAATTTTTTTAATTCTACACAAGGAACTAGTTTTAAAGAACCTCAAAATGCTAGGGAATCAATTTTGGTTTCTAAGATCAGTATGCTGGTATTGTATATGGAATTTAGCAAGTGATTTAATGATTTCTCTATTTCTTACTGTGGACTAGTTTTATAGAGAGGATGCATATAAAACACACATTCAACAGAACCAAAAATACCTAAGAAAAGTGATTGAGGTATGTTTGAGTTTGATGAAAGTGTGCTTTGACTTGGCCACTTCCTTAGAAGGGGCATTGCGCACTTGCGGAAAACTAAATAGTCAACAATTGTGATCAACTTTTGTTTGACAGTATTTTAGTAGAGTTAAATGCACATATAAATAAAGGAGATACGATATATAGCCTAGTCCTCAGTAATTGTCAAGAATTTGAATAGTATGTGATGCTTACAGGGATGCAGTTGATGATACATGATTTAAATGTATGAAAAAAGAAAATTTCCCCTCAGTTGTCCTTTGTGTAGATATATGATTCCCCTCAGCTGCATTCTAGTTATTCTCTATTAATCCAAGGTTACCATTTATGAAGATTATTCTGCACGTACTTCATACCATTAGAAGTGATGGTACTAGATTGGTCTCAAATTAGTTTTCTTGTTGTTGAAAGACTATCGTGTAAAAATATTTGCAAATACTTAAGGAAATAAGATTCTTTGAATTACTGAATGGTAGATCTTATATTCAAACTGATTTGTAAATGCTTATAGAATGCAAAAGTCTTTTAAGTATAGATAGTTCTTTCATTCAGTTGGAAGTTGTTTATTATATTCATGTGTAAGACTAATCTCTTTCGAGCAAGGTGCCGAAGTCCAGTCTGGTCACATAACTCTTATGGCAAAGATATACTGACGAATTAATCCCATAAATGCTAGCATCTGCAGCTTCTGAACAGTGGCTGTTGGCATTCGTCTAATGAAGTCCTAGTAAAGACCTGATAATCATTGTTTTCTAGGCTGTGGAACCAATGAAAATAGTATTGCTTATATTTTTGTATAATAGTGCTAAGAACATTTTTCCCCATGAATGCCGTGTAACAGTAATTTAGATGCTATTTCTTTTCTACTTTGAACAACGTTTCCTCCTTTCCCGGCTGCTGTATGTCCAACTAGTGGGTAAATAACCATGGAGTCAGTTGTCAAGTTTATCTCTTTTCTCGTTTATTCTTTTTCCATTTTCATTAACTCTTATTTGTCTGCATCTTTCCATACCTTAAATGCTTCATTTAAAGAGGTTTAGTAATGACCTAAGTTGAGTCCATTAGTTATAAACATAAGATCTAACGACATTTGGACTGTAAGGGACCGGTATTGTTTGCACTGATCCTTTGCTATGTTCATGAGCATCTCAAAGAATATGAACATTTTTGGACCATAAAGGACCAATATTGTTTACAGTGAGCCTTTGCTGTGTTCCTGAGCATTATGTAAAGATTTAAAAATGTTTAGATTAAGGGACCAATATTGTTTGCAATAATCCTCTGTTGCATCCATGAACATTATTCAAAAATTTGGATATATTTGGACTGTAAGGGACCAATTTTGCTTGCAGTGTGCCTTTGTTGTGTTCATGAGCTTTATCCAAGCCTTTGAAAACGTTTGGGCTAATAGACTAATATTGTTTGCTATGAGCCATTGTTGCGCTCATGGGCATTACCCAGGGATTTGAAAACGGTTGGACTGTAAAGAACCAATATCATTTGCATTTATCCTTTGTTGTGTTCATGAGCATAATCAAAGGATTTGAAAATGTTTGGACTGTAGGGGACCATTATTCTTATCTTGATTTTTCAATTTACCATATGAAGTCAAATCAACACAGAAGGTAGATTTCATGATGCCGTATTTAAGATATTTATGGAAAAGTGTTCTTTTAATGAATACAGAATCCGCCAAGGCCACTTGATACTATATTCTTGAATATATAAATTTATGGTCCCAATCGTGAGAAAAATTAAGTTCTTGACTTACTTTTTCCTATTGTTAATACACTGAATAAGTTCCGGCACTGGTTATTTAGATGCCAAATCCATTTTTGCGGCAACTCATTGGCAAATATTCTGGTGCTAAATAGATTTTTATATTTTGAAAAACCTAACCTAAATTAACTATCTTTACAAAATTGATGGTGCCAATATATTAGCACCAAACTGTCAGCTTCGACGTGACATCACCCAAGGGTACAGTACTCAAATGAATGGAAATCTGCCAAGTTTGATAAAACTGTCATGTCAAAGTCTTGTTGATTCTCAATTGTAGTGATCAAAGTAAGAAGTTAATCCAAACTATAGAGAAATCCTATAAATGCATATGAATCATTAGAATATAGTCACCATGGCTCAAGCGGTAGCGTCCGTGACTTTGGGGTGTCAGGTCGAGGGTTCGCGCCCCTTCACGGTCTGAGGATAGCAAGGGCATGCACTCAGGGTAATGATTACATATCCCAAAACAAGTCCTTCGCAAGAAGGCAACCGTTCTAGCCCTTGGTAGAAAAGGGAGTCCGTGGCGTATAACCGGAACAAAACCATATGAATTATTAGAAATATGAAAAGTCCTCTGTAGAATACTGTAGTATTCTTTACATAAATGCTGATAGGTCATTATCTCCATCCTTAAGTGAAGTGTTATATCATGCATATTAGTTTTTATATTATAATTATTATAAATTTCCTGTAAATGTATAATGCAAGATTATATGTGAGTAAGCTATTTTTATCCTTTTTAAATGTTTTTCAATTCAGAGAATACATAAATTTTTTGATGGATATATTTAAAATACTCCTTTAAATTTATTTTTTTTGGTATGAATCTTAAATGTTTAATCATAATTGATTAATATTGTCCATTTAATATCACTACCCTTAAGTTATTATATTAAAAGTATGAGCTATATAAGGGACGAAGATGTTTTTAATTCTAAGCATAAAATCGTTGTTATATTTTTCGTTAAATAGCTTTCAAAATATTATTAATGGTATAAGTATTGCTATATCTCCTCCAGTCCTCTCAAATCTTTCAACCTTCATTATTCTGAGGCCCTTTGGGAACACTGTAACACTGTTTATGTCCTCACCTGACTTAGTCTCTGCCATACTGTTGTGAATCCTACCCTTTAATTCTACTGCTTTACCAGCTACCTCATCAGCATTTGTGCATATCACTATATGAGACTGCATCCCCTGATTACCTAGCATTTTCTTTATCACCCCATTGGCTGGATGAACCCTGAATACAAATTTGTCTTGTCATCTTCATATCTTCCCTCATTTAACTTTTCAGCTTATTGCAACAAGCTTTGGAACATTTCTTTCTCTTCCTTTGTTCTTAGCAGTGTAATGAACACTTCTGAATTCTTGAAGGTATTTTAGGGTTTTTGTCCTCTTCAATAATTCTTTACTGTGTCCCCTCTTTCAAAGATTGGTTTCTTTATTCTTGCCTTTCCCTCCCTATTGTATTTACCAGTTCGGTGAATGCTTACAATATTCTCTGGACCACATCTTCTCCAAGTTTCCTTATCAGGTTTAAAACCCTAGCTTTATTATGTTAATGTCTCCCAGGCCATGTTGACTCCTGGCATTCACTTATGACTGAGATTATCACTGATCTTTCTTTATCAAAAGCCTGTTTGGTCAGTGGATTCGACCTTTCAATCTCATAGTCTTTCATTTTTGCTATTACTATTTCTTTGTAGGCAACTGTATTTACTTTTTCAAGTACCACCTCCTTCACTGCCTCTTTTACTGTCACATGATTCTTCTGCACAAGAGCCATATTCCCCTTATAAGGGGATGGCTAAGTCAAAGCAAAATACCTTGACTCTTATCGGGAAGAATATATAGAGGAGGAGATTCCCAGTCACCTTGCTTCGCCCTATTTAGTCAACTTTTACGACATTTAAGGGAACACAGAGGATGTATTTTTCTTTTTACTGTCAAATTGTTATTCACTGTGTGTGTGTACATAAGAGCCATACACCCCCTTATAAGAGGGATGGTTGAGTCAAAGCACAAGACTTGACTCTGTGGGAAGAAAACTTAGAGGAGATTTTCAGTCCCGTCACTCTGAGCTATTTAGTAATTTTTACAACACGCAAGGGAACATGGAGGCAGTATTCTTGCCCCTCCTCACTCAGGGGGATGAACTGATACTCATTTATACCTACCTCATTTTTTATTTCAAAGTCTGATCATCAGTTTTAGTAAAGCTTCTTATTTTGATGGAAAAATAAGTTGTTTTTTCTGTTTATAGTTTCATATATTCATTATTGGCTAAGGTAACTTCTTACCACTCTCTCCTCGGATTTGTTGGTCTTTTTTATTTGTGGGGGGGATAATTTTTTCTTTAAAAATTTATGGTATATTTGCTATTAATCCAAAGTAAGTCTTTATTTTCAGTCCATCTTTAGGGTTCTACTTAAACTATTCTCCCCTCCAATTTACTAAAGCTCTTTTTTGGATCCTTTTTTTTTTATTTACAAATTCATGATATACTTACTTTTTATTGTCTAAAATAACTCCTTGCTCTCAGCCTTTCTTCAGGGTTATTATTCCGTCCCAATAGTGTTTCCTCTCTTTGCATATATATTCTTGTTACTTTCAATGAACATATTGCATGTTTTTATAAATTTCAGTATTTTGCTATACGTGGCATGATTTAAGATCTATTAGAGCTGTTAGTATCAACATTAGGAAGTTTTGGAATAATACTCATATATAGCTTACAGGATATCTAACATTAGAAAGCACCAAGCTGGCTGTCAAGATTTATTTGAAGAGTTATCTTTTTGTGTATGAAAAACCCCCTTATCGTGACATTTAATGAGCTGTTAATATACGTAGATAGCTTCAACCAAATTTGACACTTACCAGAACTAACCAGAGTGTCAAGATTTCATGGCAATCTTTGATGGCAAGATGTATTTGGAGAGTCATCAAGCTTTATGTTTTGACTTGCAGTGAGCTGTTAATATACACAGATAGTTTTAAGGGAATGTATCACTTCCCAACACTAAACTGAGAGGCAAGATCCGATGCCAAGATTTGTTTGGAGGATGATATACCTTTCTGTCATACAGTGAGCTTTCAGTTTTCATACTTGTCAGTGATATATGTGACTACTGATGCTGATCTCACTGAATATCCTTGTATCCGAGACATTTCAGTTATTTTTTACTGAAGCTTTCTTGCTTATATATGTGATAAAATTCAAAATAATTTCTTCATTTCTTTTATCACTTTCTCACTCTCATTATATATATATATATATATATATATATATATATATATATATATATATATATATATATATATATATATATATATATATATATATATATATATATATATATATATATCTATATATATATATATATATATATATATATATATATATGAAACATTATGGAATTCAATTACCTTTTGAACTGAAATTCATTAATGCAATGATTATAAAAAAAAATATACGTTTGAAAAAAAAGATAGAAAAAGGAATTTTTCACATAGAGTTCAAACCTTACCCTTATATATATGATTGTTAAAACATGGTTGTTTGTTTGTTTGTTTGTATATTGCATTTTTTTTCTTTGCTGTAAAAGTCAAATTTAAACTTCTTAACAGTGGTGATGGTTCCAGGGAAAGATTTTTTTTTAAGAAAAAAGTTTTATACTTTAATATAATACGAAAAAAATTCATGTGCATGACATTCATAATTAATTATAGACTATTCCTTCCAAAATTTATATATACATCTTTCATAGAATTTAGGTAGATATAATTTTCTTTGAATGTGGACAGAGGACATAACTGTTTGTCTTCATAGTTCTGATGCTTTAAAGTAGTGTTCAGCATTTTTTTTTTAAATATAAATATATTTCCCTTGTTTGCAAACTAAATAAAAAAAAAAATTTCATATTATCTTCATGCCTTCTTCTTAAGAATGAATAGATGATTACATGATAATTATTAAGATGCTTGTATCAACCTTTATAACTGAATGTCCATAATTTTCTCTAAAGTGTATTTACTAGTTTTATTACATTTCTGAATGGTTTCTTTGTAGTATCTGATTCTTTTTAAGATTAAATCGTCATGATTAGATGAACTATAACCCACTATAGAATATGCCTCCAAAGTATGTTTTCTGAATGGCTTTGTTGTAGTATCTGACTCTTCTTTAAGATTAAATCGTCATCATTAGAATGAACTTAAACCCACTACAGAATATGCCTCCAAAGAATGCTTTCATAGTGATCAGTGATTCAACGTGAAATTGGTTGTCTTTGATAAAATACAAAGGATCATGTAAAGATGAGTAACCCCCAAAACCTAATCCCATATTTGGTTGGGTTGGGTTAGGGTAGCTTAGGCTAGGTCACATTAGGTTGGGTTTGGTTAGGTTAGATGGCTTGCCTTATAGATATGGATAACTCTAGAATTAGATGCAGCAGTAATCACACCTACATCTTCCCCACACCAAACATGAGAATCATAAAAATACCCGCTTAGTCTAGAGCCGTGTTCCCCAACGTGGGGTGCATGCCCCAAATGGGGCAATTTGATTTTTAAGGGGGCAATTCGAGAATGAGTTATTAACAGGGATTTTTCTCTAGTGAGTCTGTGTGAGTGTGAGAGTGTGTGAGAGTAAATGCATGCAATGTATATACAGATTGCATGCATAAAAATATTTGTGGATGTATGTACATGTGTACTTGGTCCACAAAGTAGTTTCCGCCTCGGCACGCTCGCATGTCATGGTCGACCAATATCACGGGGGTGGGATCAAGAATTTAGAATTGATTAGGTTGGGCATGGCCAAAGAAAGGTTGGGATCATCTGGTCTAGAGAAATCTTTTTGCAATAGAAAAAACTTTCCTTTCCATCTTCATATATATGTTTAAATTGGTTTCTCAAATAGCGTGTAAATATTGCAAATATTTTTATATTGACCACAAAGGGAAAACAGGACACAGTGGAGTGCTATAGCAAATTTTGAGTATGTTTATCTACCCGTTTCCAGAGGTATGTGTTATCTCTGAAGATTTTTAGCCTCCTGGCTAGTACAGTGGTAACGCGCTGGCCTTGCATTTGCGAGGTCGAGGGATCACGCCTCGTCCAGGTAAGAGAGCTTAAACTGTTTACTGGGGAGGTTACTGCTGTGGCTAGGAAACTACAGTTGGGGGTTGGGGCCTGTGCAGGCTGGCGACCGCGCTATGGGTCCTCCATGACCCGTTCCACCCATCCATGGGTGGAGAATCTAAAACAAAAACATCTGAAGATGAGTATGTAAATAAACTCGTATGCTATAAAGTACTCCATTGGTTCCCGCTTTCCCAATGCAGTCAAAATAAATATATATCTATTTTTGTCTCTGCATGTCATCCAGTCATAGAAAAAGATCTCCAACTTTTAATTTTCTTTACTTACCATTTTTTGAGTAAGAGATTAATATTCTGTAGTGGGTATCTCTCTCCTTCAGACTATTTTTAATAGTCTTGGACAAACAATACACTCGTTTCTTCACTTGACCATAGCGTTTTGATCAAACACTCATTGTCAGAACTATCTCTCATGAATATCAGTGAGATATATATATATATATATATATATATATATATATATATATATATATATATATATATATATATATATATATATATATATATATATATATATATATATATATATATATATATATATATATATATATATATATATATATATATATATATATATATATATATATATATATAGTGATGTATAAATGTTATTGTACAATATCTGACAATCTTTTTTTTTCTGCCATTGGTGTCTGGACTGCACCATTAAAGTAAAGAACTGAGTGTACAGATGGAACTAGAATAATAAGCACTCATAAGTAAAGAACTGAGTAACCTGATGGAACTAGAATAACAGACACTCATAAGTAAAGAACTGAGTGACCAGATGGAACTAGAATAATAGGCGCTCATAAGAAAAGAACTGGGTGATCAGATGGAAGTAGAATAATAGGCACTCATTTACTCATGCTCTCTCCTGTGGTCCCAGGTGGAATCAGTTAGATGTTTTCATCGTCATACTGTCAGTCGTTGGCATCGTTCTGGAAGAGATGAAAAGTGAAATCATACCTATCAACCCAACTATCATACGTGTCATGAGGGTGCTTCGAATTGCTCGTGGTAAGTCATTACTTTATTGTGTCACTATTGTTCCCCATTTAAATTGAGGTGGGCACAGACAGAATGGAGCTGGGGAATTAAGGCAGGATGCCCCATCGTAATGCTCCACAGTGGGCTCGATTGAAGATAGATCACTTCCCTATTCATGTGATGTAACCAGTGCACTATTGCAGTTCCCAAATGCAAGTCCCTCTTTGTGATCAAATTTATATAAGTTGAGTCCTAGGCCATGAATGGGAAGTGTTAAGAGCTAAGGCAGTTTTTCTAATGGTTTTATGAATATTTCCTCAAACTGGCATCCAAAAATGAGTAATCCTTACAGAATACATCACAGAATGCATGATATTTTAGTATTTCCACTGATAATGAAGGACAGGAGTTTTATATATTAGTTTTAAAAAAGAGCTATAGGAAATACATTTTGCCCACATGGGAGCCCAGCTGCATGAAAATATTGTTCTACTATTTACCCAACACTTCTGTAGATGCACTCATGGATTCTATCCTTTTTCATATCCTTGGGTGGTTCTTGAAGAGCGGATCTGTATGAGACACATTAATAGCTCTTAGAGCCATCCGAGGAGGAAGTCATATACTAAATTGAATAATTAGTGAAAGGCTGTAAATATTGCATCTAACAGTATGCATATATAATGGCCATAATTCCTTTTGTAAAGGAGGGTAGCCGAGTCATGGCACACACATTCTCCAGAATAATATAGCTAGGTAACTCCTCTTACCTCCTTTTGGATAAATGGTCAATGCAATTCTCCTACCATCAACCTGCTTGGCTGATCCACAGGGTAAATGGGCGAGGATCTGCTGCCTTGAGGTCTATAGCCACAGTTGATTTACCACCAGTGCTTCATCTCCAACCAACAGAAACATAGAAAATTCCTGTTTAATTTCCAGTGTCACAATTATTTAGCAATTTCAATCTCTTTATCTTACTTTTTCAGTTCTGAAGCTTCTGAAGATGGCCAAGGGTATCCGAGCTCTCCTTGACACTGTGATGCAAGCGTTACCACAAGTTGGAAATTTGGGTCTCTTGTTTTTTCTGCTTTTCTTCATATTTGCAGCTCTTGGTGTGGAACTCTTTGGAAGATTAGGTAAACTGCGACTCTGTTTGTCTTTAATGAACATATTTAGCTTTTAGCTTTCCAGTAAATCTCTCAAATAGTGTCAATTCAAATGGCAACCTCAGACATGTAAGATATAAAAGTATTTTATCATCATCAAAATTTTCAGCATTCCTCTTAATAGCAGAACAGTCGTCTCCACATCACTCTATCCCCTGCATCCTTCTCAGTCACACCACACACCCTCATGACCTTCTTCAGCAAATCCATAAACCTCCTTTTTTGGCCTACATCTTCCCCTCCAGCTTTTGGCAGCCCTATCTTCAGCACTTCTCCCCCAGTGTACCCCTAATCCCTACTCAGCACATGCCCAAACCATCTATATCTTCATTTTTTAATCTACCCATCCAAGTCACACTCAAAAAAGATAAATAGTATCTCATATTCTCCACAGTTTTTTTTAAATGATGTAAATAATTGCGCATAGCAGTCTTAGCGACATTAAATGAATAGCATTACACTCTAGCATCTCATTGGTCCCAGTAATATACTATTTTATATAATTGTGTTCTTTCTATCCTCTCTTTTCCCATTTCCTCACCAAGTTGCTTCCCATGCTGGAGCCACTTAGTATATGAACTTTGACTTTTTCCAGCTGGGCTTGTTGCTAGGCTGATGATGATGATCATAATAATCCACTCATTTTTTGTAGTTTTATATGCTTAGCCAAAATATCATTTAAACTTCCCTCTTCATTTAAGCATTAATATCACTTATTAAAAGACGATCCCCAACTTATGAACATCCGATATACGAACATCCGAAGATACAAACATGTGAAAAGCTCAGTGCTTATGCAGTATACTATTATTATGCAGCAAGTTATGGATGGTTCCAACTTTTCAAGAAACATGCAAACTTGCATCATGTGTCTTGAAGATAAGGAACCAAATGTATTACGTTCTAACACGACTTTACTATGTTATGTACATGATGTACATAACATATTACTTAAAAAGTACAGTACTGTACATACAAAATATCAACTTATGAACAATTCAGGATATGAACAACGGCAATTCGATACATAACTCGTTCATAAGTTGGGGAATGTCTGTATTTGTAAACTTTTATTTTATAATTACTCCTCTTTACCTCAGACAAAACTTGATTATTGTGTGCATTTAGGAATTTCAAATTTAGTGATGAGATTTTCCATTTTTAGAATTATATCATAACTGAAGAAGCCTGAGAATTTAAAATGCATTTACCATAGATTATGTTTAATTCAAAGACTGCTTCATATATGCCTTTACAATTGAAGGAGAAACATATTTGCATAAATGTGTTTTTTTTTCCATGTCTCTTCAAGTTAAATTTAGGTAGAATATTTCATCTTCAGAATGATATTTTTTTTTCTAGCCATATGATTTTTTTCTATGAGTGTGACACCAAGACAGGCAAAAAAAAACAAAACTGCCTTCAGTGGGTCTCGGGTCTAAGAAACAAAGCATAGAGAAACAGAGAAGGGAAGTGTTGTGACATGTCAGATGTGGAGAGAAAATAAAAGATCTGTAACGAATGTGGAAGAATAATCAGTGTAGATGTAGGCATACAAATGGATCAGTAACTGAAGGAAGACTTAACATCTAACTGTCCAGGACTGTTCTATTTAAGTCTAAATTACCCTCAGCCACAGTATTGCCGTGGGTGGCTGGTGCTACGCTCCATTCAACCACATGTTATCAATAACATTTTCACTCAGAGTTTCCTCATGCATTGCAGAATGTGATGACTCTCACCCGTGCCAAGGTCTGGGAGAACATGCCCACTTCAAGAATTTTGGAATGGCATTTTTAACTCTCTTCAGAGTGGCCACTGGTGATAATTGGAACGGAATAATGAAGGTGAAAAAATTGAATTTTTAACGAATTATTGCTTGCTGTTTTATGTATTGCTCCTAATCTTCACAATGGGGGTGGGCTCAGACAGGTTGGAGCTGGGAAATTAAGGCTTGATGCCCTTTCTAGCGCCCATCAGTGGGCTTGAGCGTGGGTTTGCCACTTCCCAAGTCAAGAGCTCGAACTACTGTACTACTGTACTTCACAATTTTTTTTTTCATAATTTCCAGCATTTTTAATATATTATAGTGACTGACATTAGAAGTTTCCACCAAAGAAATTTTTATGATTGATTCAATATGGATGATATAGAGACAGCTTAATACCAGGATTTTCCATGAAAATATCATGTCACATATTTTATTGTGGTATTTGTCAGTCACCTTCTAATAATTCTCTCTTTTTTGGTCTCCTCTCGTTATGGCTTCATATTATCTCTATATATATCCTTCTAATGGGGGGGGGGGCAAGAAAGTCCTCCTTCATTTTCCCCTGCATATCATAAAAGGCTACCAAATGGAGCTGAGTGGGGGGACTGGAAAATCCCTCCTTTTTATATTCCTCCTACAAAAAGTCCAATGTTTTGCTTTGACTCAGTCATGCTCTTAAAAGGCGAACTATAGGTATTGTGCATATATGAATTCTTTTTGAATACTTCTTATGTAAGCATGAATCAGAACTATTTAATTTTGTAGAAAATTAACATTTCCTCCTGGAATTCATCAACTGTATTGCATCTAATTTCTTTATCCTTATCGCATATATATACGATGGCTGGAATTATCCTTGTAAGGGGGGTGGCTGAGTCAAAGCACATATTCACCAACATATAATATGCCTGAATCGCTCCATGGTATACGTATTTATAAAACGCATTGTAAACAATTTCTCCTGACTTATATTAACTCAATTTTTTTCTGTATATATCCAACATGGAGGGCACCATCAGAGACAAATGCAATGAAAGATCAGCCTTCATTAAAATCTAAGAAGACATTCAAGATGATGACTCCTGACACACATTAAGTCACATATTTTTCTGTATCTATTCCAACTTTTAGGACACCTTGAGAGACAAATGCGATAACAGCCCAGACTGCGTTAAAAACTGTTGTCTCTACCCCTTCGTGGCACCAATATTCTTTGTGGTATTTGTGCTGATGGCCCAGTTCGTTCTCGTCAACGTGGTTGTGGCTGTGCTCATGAAACACCTGGAAGAGAGCCACAAATTGGTATGTGCAGCATATTTTTTTGTACCTCACTTTATCTATTGCCTTTACATTGCACAGTTTCTTAACTATTAGTTAATTGCATAAATGTAATATCTCACGACTTCTTACTATAAAACTTTCTTTGGAAAGTCTTTTTAGCTAAGTAGATTCTCACTCTCAGTGCTTAATTGCATATGGAACAGATGCTTTAATTTTCTCTCATGAAACACTGAGATTTTACTCATGCATGGATCATTGAGTGATCTATACTCTATTTTCAATTCTCTCCATACTGCTTTTGTAAAAATATATATATATATATATATATATATATATATATATATATATATATATATATATATATATATATATATATATATATATATATATATATATATATATATATATATATATATATCTGATATGCTGTGCTTTCGCATTTCAAAGATTAATACCATCATTTTTTATTTCAAGTTAAGGTGAGATGTAAAATTATCTGGAAACATTGTTGTTTTATATAACAGAAAGGACTGTTTATTTGTAGGTAATAATCAATGATAAGTGATTTGATTTTGAAGCAAGAGCTATAGAAATTAGTTGGTGATTACCTGCAATTTAAAGATTATCCTAGTGGTCAGTTCTAGCTGCAAAAATATTTCCAATGTCATTATTCTTTAAGCCTCATCTCTAGTCTTTCTTCGTTCACCCCCATTCGAATGGGGATCAATAGTGACATAGAAACCTCCTTCTAGGGTGATACTAAGCATAACATACTATCTGTTTCTAGAATGTTTCAAAACTCTAGAAGCTTTGAAATGCGAACGTACTGTACTAGTATGTGAAACTCTATTGTATTCTCATTGCTGAATCTGCTTCATTGTAAATACTTTTTGAATGTACACATCTAAGCTTCTTCAGGTTTTGACAAATACAGCCTGCAGTTATTATAACGTAATATGCTTTATATGAAGGTAATTCGCATTACATTTTCCATATCTGATCATGTTTTCAGCGCATGACAATCTCTTTCTGATTGGAAGCCATTAGTTCTTAATTACCTACATTTTTTATGGAGGTAGTTGTTATATATCAGAGGTTCAAAGAAATATTAACTTGTATCCTCATTTATAGTACATGAGTTGTAAGATTCACTTGAAACTAATACATATAGTATTATGTATTAAACAAAAAAAATTAAACATTCTGTTTAGACATGAAAAATATATTTCATTTTATGCTTTTAGTGTCCTGTTATTCATGAATAATATATTTTCATTGCAGGCTGAGTTTGACATTATTGGACTATGGCACACACAAACACACACACACAGAAGAAAATAACATCAACCTTTTCTCAGAATATTTATGTTTTTATATTCACCCTGTTAGCTTGGCACATGCATGGTGTCTTGGGACATTTTTAATAATGATAAAGCAGGAAAAACGTGACTGGAAAGAGTTTTTCACTGTCACCCAACTCTTCCCAGACTTTTTAAGTTGATTTAGTAGGAGTTGATAATATAAGATTTTGCGTATCTTATGAATGAAATTGACCTTGAAATCATAATATATTACTCAAATTTGGTTAGTTCAAGATAGGTTGGGTTAGGTTAAGTAAGCATAGGCTAGGTAAGCAAAAATTTCCGACGGTTTTGAAGATTCGCCTAAAACACATCAAAACCATAGGAATAAATAAATATAACTTCTTATTGGAGACGGGTGTAATTGTAAAGTTTTACCACTAGATCAGTCTACTGTTGTAGTGTAGGAGTCCTGCCTTTATAACGGCACTTTTACAGTTCCTCTTTTCTTTCTGGTATAACAGAGAACTGAAGTCCCTGGACTTAAAGAAGGCAGCACCATGCATGAAGCCCTCTCCTTTACATTATATTGAAGGAAATTCTGTTTTTCTGTTGTTTTTCAGAATGCTCTGATCATTTTCCAACATCATCATTCTTTCTCTTTCTTTGTTGTCTGAACAGCTTCTTCTTGAAGTTTTGAATGTGAAATGGACTTCTCCGTTAAAAACGATTAACAAAAGCCTCTTATACATCGACAATATTGATAGATAGATAGATACATACAAAGATAGATATTAAAAATCTCTAGTTATCATGTATGACTTCAAAAGTGGTGTGATTATTATGAACTAGTTTATGAAAAGACACTAAAATCTAGGTAATTATTTTCGGTTCATCTTCAGAGACATGGGATTTAAGTCACCTTTGTTCCTTAAAATATATGAGGATGTGTTATAGTTTCATTCTTACCACCAGGAAATTGGTTTCATATCAGTTCTTTCATCCAGGCTGTGTCAGGGTTTTATTTAGATAACTTCATGGAGGAAGATTCAAATGAACATCCCTCTATTAAATGCACAATTTATATTTTTTTTCATGTCTTCACTTTTTCCTCTTCCCCACCAAGTTCCTTCCCATGCTGGAGCCATCTGGATTATAGTCTTCAACTTTCCCCAGCTGGGCTTGTTGCTTATGATAATGATGTTCTGGTTTTATGTCATGGACTCTCTTTGCTATTAAGGCTAGGATGGTGCCCTCTTTCAATAGACTTTTGTATTGGCAGTGTGATCATTATAATAAGTGAATGTCCTTTCTAACCTCAGACCGTGGCGGGTCTCGAACTGATAACCATAATTATAAAATATTTGGAGTCTTATCATATGTGCCGTTAGGTGCTACATAGGAGAGGGTATGTTGATGAAATTAATGTGGCTTAAGCCAATTCAATAACTCTGCTCCCATTGACTAGTTTGAATATGAATCAGTTTCTTTAAACACTTTGGAAGCCAGGTACATGTTAGGTTTTCTATATTTATTTTAACTGAGAAAATTTCATATTTATTAATTCTTCAGTGACACAATATTTAGCATAAGGAATGATAAGTTATTTACTCCAAGGCTAAAAAAAAATACATCTGGTATATCTGTTGGTGTATTTAGAAGGTAGCTTGGTGTTTGTACTAAGAGAATATTTGCCTCTAATCATTGGCGTTCGGTTTCTTTAGGTATCCAATGTTATTTTTAGCACACCTTTTGGATGGAGTTAAATTGAATTAGGTTAGATTAGTTTAGCTGTTAGATTGAGTTAATCCGTGATATCAGCCCAGTGAATTATCTTCAAATGGAAACTCGTCTATGTTGCTATTTTGTTACCCCCTTCATTTTAAACCTGTGAATTCATTAGTAAATTTCATGTCTCCATAAACTCATTTCTCACTTCATTCCAGTTTCTCCAGTTTCTTCAATCACCTAACCACTTTCCCAAGTATATACAATACAATTCTCTTCCCCTTTTGATGTTCCATTTAGTTATTTAGTCATTGTTATGATCTTTCCAAAATCAGTAATTAATTTCATGACTCCAGAAACTCTTTTCTCATTTCATGCTAATTTCACTGACCACCTAATCACCTTATGTACAGTACAGTGTTCATCCATTTTTTATGTTTCATTTAGTTTGCAAGTAAGTCAGTGTTATGATCTTCCCAAAATCATTAGTGAATTTCATGTCTCCCAAAACTTATTTTCCACTTCTTACTAATTTCACCGACCACCTAACCACCTTATGTACAGTACAATGTTAAACCCATTTTGATGTCTATTTAGTTCGTAAGTAAGTCAGTGATAAGGTCTTTCCTGAATCATATGTTAAGTCTGTTCCTCCTATCTTTGCTCTAATACTTCACCGTCTGTTTCTGGAAGGTTGAGGCTCATAACCCAGTCTCATCTATTGTGCGATGGTTTCCTAATTGGTATTATCTTTTCATTCAGATTTCTTTAATAGCACTTTTTGTGATCGGCCACTCCCCTAGTAATGGTAAAAGGATAAATCGTGTATCAAGTTGTGTGTGTGTGTATATATATATATATATATATATATATATATATATATATATATATATATATATATATATATATATATATATATATATATATATATATATATATATATATATATATATATGCATGCATTACCCAACTTTAGTGTTTTTTTTCAGAATATCTTAATGATTATCTCTTTGACAATCTTTTGGTATGTCTTTAGCCCCCTGACAAAAGAGACAGAAAATCCAACTCTGCCGATGATGAAGATAGCCTGGATGATTCGCTGGATCTCTCAACTGATGAAGATATACTGGAGTCAGGCGAAGATGAAGAGGCACGTGATGAAGACAGTGATAGCCTTGATTTTGATGAAGAAGAAATACAACAGTTGTCTGGTGCAGAAAATTTAGAGAGTGGGAAGACAGTTGATGAAGATCATATCTCTTATATTTCTAGTGATGCTAAGGCATTAGAATACAGTGTTGATGAGAGTAAAACACTGGCTAGTAGCTCTTTTGATAATATAAATCCTAATGCTCAAGGCTTAGATATTATTAGTCTTACCTCTCACAATCATTCCAGTGAAAATATCCTAGAATTAGAATTGTTTGAAGCTCATTGTGAATCTAGTTTTGAAAGTAATGTGCCTTGTATGTGTGAGTGTAAGACTGTTGCAAATGATGTGCCTTACATAGACAAAGAGATTATTGTTTTTAATTCTTTTGATGTAGAAAAAGATGTGCAGTCAGTTCCTAACGAAGAATCTACCAAGAGATGCAATGATATTCCCCTGGAGTCTAGTGTGGAGCTCTGTAAAAGACACGAAGACATTCCTTGTGTATCTTGGGCCTTACAAACCGTTTCTCATTTTAATAGCATTGGTATGGAAAAAGAAATCCGCAGTGAATCTAGGGTAAAGGAAACTCTCTTAGTGAATGATGAACCTGTTAAAATGCTATCATCATCTCTAATAACACAAAAGAGCACCAATGATAAAAAGAAAAGCAGAGTTTCATTCAAGCGTGAAAGAGCAGTGTCTCCACAATTTCCAAAGATTTCTATGGTAAACTGTGATATATTTAGTAAGCCTTACAAAGAAGAAAACACAAGCATATACACAAGTTTGAACTATTTGAAGCAGTTCGTATTAAAGAGCTTTCAGAAAAATAGAAAAGTTTATCAACAAAATGGAAACAAAGAAAAAATTAAAGTATGTAATGTGGATGTATTGTCTGTGCCTCAGTGCTGTGGAAATCAAGTTGACAAGAAAGCTTGTCAAGGTGGCATGAGTAAATTGACAGACCAAGAACATTATTCTGCTACAGTCAAAACCAGTGATACATTTTTTGATAACGAGCATCAAAATGATGACAAATGTGGAATAAATGTAGTGAAGCAATATCAAGAATATGACGCTCCAACTGCAGAGAAATTTTATGAACATTGTGAAAATCAACCTTCGTCAAGAACTAATATGGAGTATCCTTATAATGAACACCAAGGTTTTATTAGATGTGTAGATGATATATATTCTCATGCTGAACCTCAAGAGTCATATAGACTTGCAAGAGGAATGCATATGGGTGGAAGTCTTGATGCATGTGAAGATGCAAATGAGAAAATAGATACAACTTCTAATTGTAAGCGCTTAACAGCAGGACAGAGTGATAATAGCAGTGAAAAGTCAGAGAAAAATCTTGTGCTTGAGTCACTTGGTCCATTAAACTCAGAAGTAGTTTTGTTTGCAAACAGAAAGCAAACTGAAGTGAGTTTGGAAGAGAATACAAGAGAAGGAGCGAGGAGGAAGAGCTACAATGTGGGAATATAATATTCTGTATTTACTTACAGCTTATCTCTCCTAAGAAAGTAATGTGTGCAAAAGTACATTTGAAATGGCCACAGACCTCCTTGCCAGTGGGGTGGCCGAGACGAAGCACACGCATTCACCATCACCCTAGTTGGGTCACCCACAGGGTAAGGTATGTGTGCAAAAGTACACACGGCTAAAATACGTACAGGAGGAAACATTCGAGGCAACAAAGTACATGTCTTATCCATATTCGTGTTATGATCCCATGTTGAAACTGCAATTACAGCTCCATAGTTCATATGCAAGATTCTTGTTCATATTTTTGCACTTAAGACATATCACTTAGAATTTTGTATATATTGTGTGCTTTTCTATCATTATTGTTTTTATATTTATCTCTCCATGAGATGTAGATTTTGACCTTCATGCCTTCAACTGAGTTATAGATATTGCTTCATTGAGTGATATTACCAATAGCAGGACACCCAACAAACTTTAGGTGATAATGAGGAGCTTGAAATATTGGTCAGGTGATGTGTGTACTATATCTTCTACAATGAGCAAGTCCTTCACTGTTCAATCTTTAGCATCTAGTACGCATCTCATATGAAAGTGATAAAAAGAAATCACATATTCTTGTGTCCTAAACTCTGGAATATATCAAGATGTGTAACGAATAACTTTCATATTTAACTACATCGTTTATCAGTTAAAGCCTCCATTGCTAATGCACTTCTGTTGAGAAGAGATGTTGACTTGTACTTGGTGATTAGGATGGGAGATGAGGGTAGGAGGAAATTGTTAAGGTCAAAGCAAAGGTGGGTGAACTTGTGAATTAATACTTAAGGGAGAGATGGCTGAGATAGGATCAAATGCAAAACCCTGGACTTGGAAGGAACCTGCTTAGGAACCTCTAACACAAATTTATGTGGGAATGGGAGTAGTGAAAGAAGAAGAAGACCTTTACTACACAGTAAGAATGGTCAGAATAAAGGTAGATGGATTGTGTGAAGGAGGATTTAAGGGAGAGAAGATCAGACACAATACCCTTGACTGTGGAGAGGATAAGTCTAAAACTCGAACCCAATGAAGATGCGGGAATGGGAGTGGTGCAAGAAGAAGAAAAAGTATAAGTATATCCTGATTTTAGAGATTCTCTTAATATAATTCAGTGTTTTGGCTGCTGCAATTATCTATCACTAATTCGGTTCTCATAAGGTGAAGAATAGAGCAACTCCACCATATTTGCCTTGCTGTGCAAGTTGCATAAAGTATTTATGGAAGCTATGAAATAGCGGAAATTTTCTATCAGAAGTGGTCAGATATTTGAAAAGTAGACATAAAAAATGTGTTGTCCACGAATGTAAAGATTATGATTCTACCACTGATGCTGAGATCTGTTAACTAATGGCTCCTGCATCCCCCGAGGGAATGACTCGGCATTGGCAAAGCAATTGGAACATTTTTTTATATTTGTGGCTGCTTAAGACAACCAGCATCTCTGTATATCTACTCTCAGAAGGTTCATAAAAGATTTAAAGACTGTTAACTGCGTGACTAATAATAGTATGTCAAAAAAGATATATATACAGTCCGTTCATATCAGCTTGGCAATTTCTTCAGCTCCTCACAATCGACTGTCAAGATAATCAGATATATAAATTTAAACATGATTTTCCATTTATAGCGCCTCTGCTACCCACTTTAGTGACGGTTATATTTGCTGAATTGATCTGACCAGGCTGTATAAGAGTTTGACTTGCAGAGGAATTTATTAACACTGAATAGAAATTATACAAAAATAATGTAGTTGAAGCCTATTTTATGACCATTTTGAGAAAGCCACTTGTATTCTTCACAACATTATTCCTAACCAGTCTGAATCCTTTAGACTAGAATTGATATATCTAATAGTGTGAAATTATATATATCCAGTACTCATTAAGTATTCACAAATTCCCGCATGGTCTAGTTCAGGCCTTCCTAGATATTACTATCTATAAATTTCCAGTCTCTGGTTTCTTTTGATAAGTTTTTATTTATTAGACTGACAAAAGATGGTACCACTGGCTAGGAGTTGATATGCACTTTAGCCTAGGGTAATGGACTCTAAATAAGTCCTTACTTCCAGTGTAGATTAATGAACTAAAGTCATGAACCCCTTTAGGAAAGGAAATAGTATCTGATTGGCAGTATAGGGTGATAAACTGAAGTTATAGACCACATTAGGAAAGGAAATGGCCCCTGTTTGGTAGGGTAACGTGATAAGCTGAGGTTATAAACCTCTTAAGAAAGGGAATTGTTCTCCGACTGACAGGATACTGTGATAAACTTAGGTTATGTACCTCTTAAGAAAAGGAAATGGTTGGGTCTGACTTGCAAAATATGGTGATAAACTGAGGTTATAGACCTCTTTAGGAAGGAGGAGGTCCATGCCTGGTAGGATAAGGTAATACACTGTGGCTATAAACTTCTTTTGGAAAGATATGGTTCCAGATTGTCAGGATAGGGTAACAAACTGAGGTCATAAGCCTCTTTAGAAAAGAGAATGGTCTGTGACTGTCAGGATGTCGTGATAAACAAGTTATAAACCTCTTAGGAAAGGAGATTGTTCTGGATTGTCAGGACTGGATGATAAATTGTGGTTATAAACCTTTATAGATAAGGAAATGGTGCCTAACTGACAGGATAGAGTAACAAACTAAGATTATTAATCTCTTTAGGAAAGGAAATGGTCCCTGACTGCCAGAATAGGGTGACTGACTGAGGTTATAAGCCTCTTTGGGAGAGTAAATGATTCCAACCAGTGGGATAAGGTGATAAGCTGAGGTTATAAATCTGTTTAGGAATGTAGATGGTTCCTGACTGACAGAATAGATTGATAAAATGAGGTTATTAACCTCTTTAGGGTAGGATCTAATTAGTATTTAGACCGATGGACCAGGATCATTAATCTCTTTAGGAGAGGAAATTTCCCTAACTGACTGGACAAGAGGTGAATTTGGGCCATAATCCTATCTAGGAGAGGAAATTTCCCTAAATGACATGGGAGGTTGTCATTTTAACCTTCAGTTAAAAAGATTCAAATTGTTATTAAGGTACATAGATCCAGATTTTTTGAGACAAAGCAGCAATAAATTATGTGATGTGAATACAGCTTTACTAGAGGAAATCTGTACTGTATATGTGTGAGATTTTGATATCAGTGTCTTTCTCTCTTGGTACTATATTTTCTAATTTTCAGAAATTTTACTTACATAGTTAAGAAACCTACTAACATTTGATCAAGATCAGCAGAGACATGTATCCCTAGACATTGATATTATTGAATAGAAAAATGTTATTTGATAATGATGTAATTGCTTTGACTGCTCTTGTTTTTATGTTTTTTTTGCTTACCAATATATTCCATTTATCGCTGTCGATATACTTTTTTATTAGAAAGGTCATAAGGAACTTCCCTTACCTTTGTGTTATGTAAAACATGAATAAGTCTCATCAACAGAGACCATAGCCAACATTGTACTTTTTTCTTGGAATATTTTCACTGATATTTAAATGATAAGTATATTCCATTGATCTGTACGAAGTGCGTAATATTTCAAGACGAGACTGTAATGATGTGTAATTAATAAGAGGTAACATTCAATTGAGATAATATTTGGTGATGAGACTGAAATGGTTCGTAAATATTCAAAAAGGCTTAAGTCACTTGAATTATAGTCAGTACATTAAGACCCTATGTCTGTTTTGAGAAAAAGTTCTTCTTAATATAACGCTATCAGTGAACCAACTGTTTAGATACTCCAGTACATCGGTTTCTACTGTTACGCGAATAAATCAGTCATTTTGGCATTTGTTATCTCAGTAGACCGTGCCAATGATCTTAGAAAAGCTGTACATTTGTGGGGTGTTGTAAATTCCAAGTCATGATTTATGTTGATTATTTCTTATGAATATGCCTGCTTGTAAATGAATATATTTACATAATGCATCTTAGTGACTCTTCATTTAGTAGTCCAGTTTATTAGACAATACAGGACTACTGTTCAGTCATTTGATAAGATGTAATTTCTGGGCAATTGTAGTTTACGATTTACCTCAATATTTGTAGCTTGTCGTACCCTACCAAATTTACCAAATCTAAGCTAACTTAACAATCCTGACTGGGTTAGTTTAGGTTAGAGTAAATAGACTACAGATATTAAGGTAGATTGCATACTACAGGAGCACCTTCTTTTCTTATCATTTAGTAATGATTCGGTATAGCTACAAGTATTTCTCCATTATTTCCCTATATCACATGTATAAGTACATATCAAGAATTGAAATAATAATATTCATTTATTATCTTCCTGAATACTTGTCTTCCAGCCTGGCATTGGGCATTTTTTGCAATTTTGACTACTATACAGTTGGAGAAATATTTGATTTCACTTTTCTGACTCTCAGAAATACTCTATATGATTTTTGAAGTACTTATGGTGGCCTTGTCGTTGATATTCAGTCCTCTTGACTTTATTTATTCTTTCAGTTTATTTTCTCTTAGCCAACAAAATTATATATTCTCATTCTTAAGTAGGAATTTCTTGTGAAACTACAATGTGTCTCTTTCTGCTCTACTGCATGGAAGTGAGTGCATGCATGAAATTGTGTGGTAATTTCAAAGGGGATGAGTTTTTAATTGTCTCTTTCTGAATTTCCAAATTCATCCCATGTTGCAACAATACACGCTATTATTGCCCTGTGTTGAGACTAAATATAATTCTATTTCAGGAGGAGGAGGAAGCTGAGTTTGCTCGACTTCTAAGGGTAAAGACCATCACACACAAAGCCACCCTCATTAATCCGTTGCACTTTTGTTATAAGTTCCTCTTAAAATTTCATAATGTCCCTCATCTCACTTGCATGTTTCATATAACATGTAGCTCCAGGTTTCTTCTAATCACATGGGCAGTTACTGTATGTGGACACTTAAAAATCAAACATATCCCTTGGCTTGTTTTGTCAGGAGTTGCCACAGCGGGTCCATCATCTCCATATCGCCCTGCATCCTCCTCTGTCACACCACACACCCTTATGTGTATGCTTAAAAATCAGTCAGACTTTTCGATTTCTCCTGTCAAGGGCCACTACAGTGGATAAAGCATCTCCTTATTGTCCTGTCCCCTGCGTCTCTTTCATTGCATCACACACCCTCATCCATTTACATTAAGATGCTGTGGCAGATAATGAAACTAATATACAATACATAGCATCTTACATTTGCTTTAAACTATCTGCTGATATTCAGTATTGTTAGATATCCTTTTATCTTCAGCAAAATGAAGATAAGTGTGTGTTTCTTCACTCCTACCTACTCCTATTGTGAAGCTAATGTGTAGTTCTTGGATAGGGGACCTGGTTAAAGTGACTAGTAATGTAATTTTAGTTTGTATGAAGGACCTACTTTTGCTGTGTTATCTTTCAAAATAAGCATTATACACTTGCCCATGTGACTGGAAAGCCCATCTGTTAATCATGTGCTAATTTTCAATGTTATTAACTGGAAGCGTTGATTAACATCATTCTTTTAAACATGTCATTATATTAACTGTCAGTCCAAAAATAAAGCCAAGTAAGCATTGTAGCCTTATAAACTTTGGGATTCTGGAATAGTATATACTGTATGAACTGGAACTCTGCCTTCAACCTTTTGGTGAAAACATATGAACTTTAAGAATTAGGATTAGTATAAGTAAAAGGGATCTAGGCCTTCAACTTCTAAATGAAAATATATGAACTTTGAGATTCTGGAATAGCATTTATAAGATGAAAGTACCCTTCCGACTTTCTGTCAAAGACATGAACTTTGAGGTTCTGGAATAGTAGATATAAAATGATGGCAGTATGCCTTCAACACCCTGATGAAAACATATGAACTTTTGGATTCTTGAGTAGTTATATAAGATTGAACTATACCTTCAAGTTCTTGATGAAGACCTGTGAACTTTTGAATTCTGCAATAGTATAAATGAAATGGCAGTGTGCCTTCAACTCTTTCCAGCAAAGAAGGAAATCCTAGAGTATAAAATTGTGCTTATTCTGACCATGTTCTATCAGTGTCTGGAAGATGCTTTATCTTTCAGTAGCGAAATAAATGCTATTTTAAGATTTTGTGGTATTCTGAAGCTGTCCAGAGTTCATAATGTACTATACTGACAGAACTTTCTTCACTGTTAAGATTTTGTGGTATTCTGGACCAATGTCAGAGTTCATATTGTGCTTATTATGACAGAATATTTTGCTGTATAAAATTTAAGGTATCCCAAAACAGTTTAGAGTTCTTAACATACTTAAATGACAGAATTTTTTTGTTGTACGAGATTTTTTAGTATGGTGATGCAGTTCCAGAGTTCATAATGTGCTTATGGTGGCAGAACTTTTTATATTGACTGAATTTTTATCCAACAACCATCGCACTTCCTATGAACTTACACGGACGGATCAGTGAGGGTTCTAAATACACTTTTTGCACTAGCCAACCTAAATTGATTAGCTAAACTAACACATTAATAGCCTAAACTAATACACTAATAGTCTAAGCTAACACATTAATAGTCTAACATAATATATTAAGAGAATTACACCATATTAATTTTCCCCATTTTATCAGTAGTTATAGTAAGTGTGTACTTGTGGCTGACAGCTGGTTGATGCACTTAAAGAAAAATTGCACCTGTTAGCTTCTGGCAGATTTTTATTTCTAACAATACATGAAACATTAATTTTCACTATTTATTCTTGCTCCATAAGTATTTGCAAGGATTAGTCCTTTTATACATAAGGAGGCCATGGTAGCTAAGTGATAGACGGCACGAGTCAGGAAAGTGAAGAACCTGGCCAATATGAGACATATCCTACCATGGAACGTAAAGAAAATCTAGCCTTGAACCTCCAGCTTCAACCCATCTGTGTCCGCCTCATTTGAAAGGGGAATATTTGTACACAGAAAATAGCAAAAAAGTCATTTGATAAATGGGATGTAATAAGGACATGCTACAAGGAAAGATAAAGTTGGATGGATTAAGATATAGTTAATTGACTGAAAAAGTAATGTAATACTCAATGAGGACAAACCCGAAGTGTTGTCGACTCTCTATATTCAGTAGTTGTAAAGCACCAGAGCATGAAAATGTATAGTATCATCCTCTCTTGGAACATCATTACGCTCATCCCTCAATTTAACGGACTAATGGAGGGATCTTGGGCCATTAAATCAGTGTCCATTGTTTCCGAATTGGAGTCTTTATAGGCAATACTTACATTATTGAAAGAAGAGGAATAATACTTTTAAGCAAACACAACATTCAATGTGAAAATGTAATAGAGCTATTCAGTGTAAATAAGATAAATTCAACAATTTTACCCTTGTGAGAAAGAGAGAGTTGTAGTTTTTTTAATTCTTCATACAAAACGTAGTATTATATATGAGGGAGTATTATTATTATTATTATTATTATTATTATTATTATTATTATTATTATTGTTATTATTATTATTATTATTATTATTATTATTATTATTATTATTATTATTATTATTATTATTATTATTATTTTTATTTTGAAACCCAAAGCAGACAATAACCCAAAGCACCTTTTATTTTATTTTTGTTTTGTTTAAGTGGCATTGCCACAACTGAAAAACGTTTAATCTGCACCTCCAGATCTTCTCCATTAAATCCGAAATCCTTTAAATTGGGGTCCATTAACTTGAGTTTGGAGCATGTAATGTATTCTGTTAATTTTTAGTTTTGAGAGATATGATAAATGTTAAAGAAGGTAACTGTTCGCATTTTTTTTTTATTTTAAAATCATTTATGCAATTAGGTCCTTAAAATGGATATGGACTGTTTTCATCCTCTGGAAATGATAAAAACATTTATGTAATTGGTTCCCTGGCATGGATATAGTTGAAGAAATGGACTTTTCCCATCCTTTCGAAATGCTAAAATCAGTTAAGTGATCAGTTCCATGAAATGGATATGAACTGCTCCCATCTTTATGAAATGCTAAAATCAACTCTGTGATTAGGTCCTTAAAATGGGTATTGACTGTTCCCATCTTTTTGAGATTTTAGCATCAATTATGTGATTTGTTAACTGAAATTGGGATAAAAATAGGCTAAAACTTGATTACTGGTGCATAGTTCGAGCAATTTCCTGTATCAGTGATTAAAATGGTAGATTCAATTTTGCAAGGAAAATTTATCAAAGGTTAACACAAACCAACCACTAATAACGTATATATCAGCTTTGTGGGAAATGTTAAACAAAATGGAACACTTCAATGAATTATAATGTCTACCGCAAGTACACTACCCCCACATTATCCCCATTCACCAAGTTCCCGTTTTACTAATGATTAATTAATTTGAAATAAAATTAGTAATAAGATACAGTATGCTGTATTTTCTTAATGCTTGATTCTTAAAAAATAAAAGATGTTTTTCACTTTTTATCACATTTTTATGAGTATTTGTGACATAAAATATATTTTGTTAATTACCCATTCATGCTGTAATCAGTAGCTGTTAAAGTGGGTCTCCCATTACCCTCCACAAACATTTTCTTATGAGGTCAGTCAACTCTGATGTTTCGTTAATTAATATTCGACTTACTGTTTCATTTCACTAGTTAATACTTAATTCTATGTCTTCTCTAATTCAGTTTTTCCTCTCAATTGTTATGAAATTTATTTGTCTATTGACAGGTTGGAGCTGGGGAATTAACCATGGATGCCCTTCTTAACATCCTGCGGCAGTACTCAAACATGAGTTTTTTCAAGCCCACCCTTGGAGTGTTGGGAAGGGCATCCAGCCTTAATCCCTGTTATAATTCCAACCTGTCTAATTCCTCCCACATTCAGTCTAGGATTATTTTGACACTCAAAACGGCAAAGAAAAACAGAGCGACCTTAGGAATAGTACTGAAATATAGAATTGAATATATTGAATGTAAACTGTAAACTGTTTGTATTTAATGCAATTTAGACAATATAAATCAGCTAAATTCCTCATTCAGTGTTGACTGACCATATGTTTGCACAATATACGAGCATTTGAATAACCCTTTTGAATATCGTATTTTTCAACTTCTACAAATTTTTAGCACTATTATATTCAGAGGAAAATATCCATTTTGCTTCAGATACAACTTTTCTAACTCACGAATATAAACTAAACGCATATTGCTGTCGACATAGACACTTAATGTATGTTTCATATCTCTCTGATGCATTAATGCATGGAGTGGTAAGATTGGGTGATGCCATTTGG
This sequence comes from Halocaridina rubra, assembly GCA_037179515.1. Taxonomy (NCBI): domain Eukaryota; kingdom Metazoa; phylum Arthropoda; class Malacostraca; order Decapoda; family Atyidae; genus Halocaridina; species Halocaridina rubra. The sequence continues at coordinate 23,780 of JAXCGZ010015237.1, read as the reverse complement.
GAGCTGGTATTTTGGCACAGCTGTTTTGGCCCCTTCCATTTTATAAAGATGGTAAGGTTATGTTATGTTGGGTTAGGCTAGTTTTTCAAAATATGAAAATCTAATTAGTATCAAAATTTCCATTGCCAAATGGCACTAAAATGGCTTTGCCAAAATGGGTTTAGCCCAACAGCTGGTGCCAAAATGGCTGCATCAAAATAAGTTCACTGCCAAACAACCCACCCCAATATGACTACCAAGAAATCTACCAAGCCCATTATTGCATCATATATCATGAGCTCTTCACAACTTACTCGTTCTTAAAAGGGCAAAAGGCTAATTCATATAATACAGACACAGATACTTGAGCAGTCATCAGAGATTGACCTAGCAAATGTAAAATATTTCTTAAATCTGTATTCCTTACTGCAGATGGAAGATGAGTATGATTTGGAGGTAGAAATCGAGAGACAGTTAGCTCAGGAAGAGGAAGAAATCGCAGAGATGCAAGAGAATATCGCCAATCAAAAACTTGCACAGCAAGCAGCAAAGGTAAGACATTAAAGAGAAAAATTACTGGAGGAAAATACAGGAGAGGGGATTCCCAGTCCCTTAGCACCTGTTAGGACACTGAACTGGGACGAGTGGGTGTAGGGGGGGATCGCAACGAGATGAAGTGGAGTGGGTAAACCAGATATGCAGCTTTCATACCTCTTGGCAAATGATTTTTGCCACTTACATTATGGGTACCCCAGGCAGGGTGGTGGAAGGGAGCTGTAGCAGATCTTTATCTCTAAAGGGCAAAGAGGAGTGATCAAAGGATATTAGCTGTCGGTGCATGGGCGCTCTTTGACTCAGCCACCACCTTTACAAAGGGAAGTGTGGTCATTGTATATGTATGTTTTTTTTTTTTTACATGTGATACCTTAGGACAGATCTATTTATGAACATATGATATTTGTGTTTTACTAGGGGCTGGAATATTTTTTCTATGATAGGTAATCTCTTACTAGCTATTTTATTAGTCTCCTTTACTTTAATATCTATAATTTACCCACTCTTTTACTATAATCCCTTTTGTTTAACTTTTTTTTTTACTTTACTCTCTTTTGCTTTACTTTCTTTTACTTTACTCTCTTTTACTGTTCTTTTCTTTTACTCTCTTTTACTTAATTATTTTACTTTACTCCCTTTTACTTTACCCTCTCTTACTTTACTCTTTAAATCTCTTTTGCTTTATATTCTTTTACGTTGCTCTCTCTTGCTTTGCTCTTTTTCTTTTGCTCTCTTTTAATTAACTATTTTACTTTACTCTTTCTTGCTATCCTCTTTTACTTTGCTCTCTTTTACCTTTATCTCTTTTACTTTACTCTCTTTTACTTTAACCTCTTTTATTTTCTAGGATGTAAATGAGACTGCAAAAGCCAAGTTCAACAATAGCAAATACTTCCACAAGCCTTTGAGCAAAATGTCTTCCTTACCTTCAAACTTCACGTTTAGAGGTCAAAAGGAAGTACTCCAAGCATCTCCAAAGGATAATAGTAAGAAAATTATTATTATTATTATTATTATTATTATTATTATTATTATTATTATTATTATTATTATTATTATTATTATTACAATATGGGGTTTTTGTGATCATTAAAGGAATAACTTTTCTTGTTGCTTGCATGATGTGTAGCAAACATTTGCATTTATTTTCTTGAAATTGGGCTCTCATTGCATTCATAATTCAGAATCACATCTTGTATTAAAAAAAATTAAGATTTCCTGAAAGAATCTATACCTTATTATGCAAATTCGTACAGGCTATATTTAATTATAATTCTAAGCTACATCCTTAATTAAATATTGAGATCAAGAATGCAATTTCATTTTCATTAGCTTGAATGTAGTAAGATCTAGTGAAAAAGAGCAAGCCCAGGGTGTTCAAAGCTTTTTCATTTTTATGAGGCAAGTCACCTAACCTTACATAACCTTCCCTAACAGTTTACAGGGTGATTTACCATTGCATGGGAGTCTTGGGGTTTCTTATCGTTACAAGTCCCAATGTGGCACAAACTATACTTCATTGACAGTATTCCCATATTTGCAGCAACACCTCCACTTTCGCCAGGGTTACCAGAACTGAGAGTGGATGCAGCGTATACCATCCCAAGCATAAATATCAATGGATTAGGCTATGATGTAGATGGAGAGGGTGCCATGTCCAATATAGCATTCAGCAATGAATCTGATGTCTATAACCCTAATATAAAACGCCCATCTCCTGATGAACCTGAAGATAAAGTATCCATCACAGACTTAAAGAAGGTGTCAGCATCCGCTACTCCAGTTAACAGCATTGATAAATCAGAATCACAAAGCAGGTTTAGCCCTCCACCACCAGTTGAGATTGAAAATGATATTTTAACTAAAGTTACTACAGAGTTTCCCTTAGCGGAATCATTTGAAGATGACAGCGAAAGTGATGGCATGGCCAGACCACCAAACTCCCCAGTGTCAACTGATCGAGAATATCCAGTTACACCACAGGCAGTGAGGCAGTCCCGCTGGACTAGATACAGAAAACAGAGTGCTACAGATGGCAGAAAAGTTAGTCTTGATGACTCTGTCTCACAATCTCTGATGGCTAGTTTTGACAACGTCCCTGAATTAGGTGGAAGACTCGATATGGATTCAACTTCCTGTTCTGTATGCTCGAGTGAAGAGGTGTCCGCAATGTCGAAACTTTCTTCAGGACCTTCACCAGGAGCTACAAGTGCCTCTGGTCCCTCAACAGCCCGAGACAATACTCAGATGTTGAGCTTCATCCCTAATCTACCACCTCCTCTGAAATTCGCCGACAAAGATGATGATGACACTCTGGGCTCAAGTAGCGATTCTTTCACATTAGAGGGTGGTCCTCCAGAATTACCCTCTCCGGACTCTTTATCGGGGAGTGAAGCTATGGCTGCTCTCTCTGCCACAGTATCTCCTCATTCTTCAACTCCTTCTCCCATTCTATCTTCCCCTATTAGTGAACCAAGTGCTTTACCAAGTAGTAGTTCTGTATCGCAAGCCAAAAGTTCAACCTCATCACCAAATGAAACTTACCATTTTTCTCCACAACCATCACCCACACCTCTTTCAGCCCCACTCTCTTCACCATTGAATTCATCTATGAGTGAGCTCTCTCATCCTGTACAACCATTCACATCTCTTGGGGAACTGAGATTCGATCACCGAACTCCGCATTTCTCTTCGCATTCATCATCAGATTCTCCTTCAAGAGACAATCAGCCCCCGAAGCCTAAATATAGTGAGCAATGGCATCCTTGGCAAGAAGGAAATCAGTTTTGGACTTACAAGTCAAGAGCCAGCCAAGCTCAGTCCTCCCATTCGAGGTCAAGAGCAGTAAGGCAACCAGATACTATAGGATTACAATTAGGTGTACCACAACATCAGACTAAAAAGCAATCACCCCTGCCAGCAGGTCAGAGATGCTTCATTAGAGGTAGAAAGCGTTCTAAACCCTCTGGTCTAGACTCTTAGTGATCTCAAAAAACTCGCTAGTGTGTTGAAAATTCTTGGTAGTTAATATGGGAGATGAATCTTTCAAAATATGAGTTCCATATGCCATTCATGCCAAGTGAATCTAATAAGAAACGAATTTTTTTCATACAAATTGTGGTTATCAATCCACATTATTCTTTTGTGCCACATATTATCAAAAGTTGCCAAATAGCATATGAAAACCCAACTTCTGAATGAATAAATGCTGCAAAAGTATGTATGAAGGTATATGGACCCAGTTCGCACATTTCCCCAGAACAACTTATCAGTACCATTTGCATTCACACAAATATTTTAAAAATGTACAGCGATATTTTCGTATATCACGCAAAACATAATCAAGACCCAATTTCTGTCCTTACAAGCTTAATGTATGTACTTAATTACTGTGGTTTTTTTAAGTCTGATTGCCCTGACAGGCACCAGCAAGGTGTAACCCCAATTCAAGCTCCTTCAACTGGGCGTTGTGAAACATACTTTAATAGCTTTCATAGATATTAAATGTATCTTTGCTCTCTTCTATTGCCTATTTTAATCATGAACACTTACTTAAGCTCTTTATTTTATGTAGAGTCTACTCCTTTCTGCAGCATTCATTCGTATTACACTTTCAAGCTATTTTGCCAATATTACGTTTCGTCTGTACTCCCCTCTCATGGCTAAACCACGTGTAAATATTCATATTAATAAGGACAATCATGATGCCCTGGAAAGAGGATTATGTAATCGTTATTAGTGAGTTAAAAGGAAAAGAATGTTTACTTTTAACACGAACCACACACTATTACTTTTTTTTCGCTACGACATAATGATGCTTTTTTTTATAGACTCTTGTCTAGAGCAGTCAACATATAGAGGCAGGTATATGATTCCTTTTCAAAGCATAGGCGCAATTACTTAATATACGGCGATAAATCGTATCATTTTAGACCCCTGTAATTACGTAGGTAGTTCTAAAGGACATTGGTCATCATATGACAAAGAAAATATGGCCTCTTAATGTTGCATGCTCTACGATGTATATACCAAATGGCTTTTGGCCAGTTATAGTGGTAATGATGTATGAGTGACTATCACAGAGATTAGATAGAGAAATATAGTTTATTACCATAGTTGTTGTATGGAAAAAGTGCTTGCCTTGGGCTATACATTTTAGAGCCAAGTTTCTCTATCTCTTGAGAGGAGAGTGAGTTTACTTCCAAAGAGTTATGGACGCCACCCTTTGTTTCAGGAGTCCAGAAACTCTCTCACTCTACTCTTAATCCTAGAACTAATAAACACATCTTAATAATGCCAATAGTAATTGTTAGATTTGTAGATTTATAAACCCTTATATTAATTACCCAAGACATGGCTGACAACTTTTTGAAAGGTTAATTGGTGATGGAAATTCTGATTGGTCGGAGATGTTATGTCTGTCATAAGTACGTAGCCCTCAGCTGAGCTCAGACAGCGCCAAAAATCTGTAATTTTCATGGCTTTAGGTAGCTAAGTGATGGTCATATTTCTGAAGTGGCAAAAGATAAAATGTTGATGAACAATCCGGATTGGTAAGTGATACTACTTCTATTATGCAAATTTTTCATCTTTATCAAAGCTTATCCAGGGCCCAGACGCTGTAGTGTTCATGGTTTTCGGTAGTAAAGAGATTGGTAGATGTCTGGAATGTCGAGGAAAGTTAAGCTTGAATGAAACATCATTGCTGTTTTTTTGGGTTAGGTTGTCATGTTGTAACTAAGAAAGGTGTTGAGGTATGTCTCTCATATGCCAAATATGACCTAGGTAAACTTAAGACCAAGCCTTTTTCAAATGAGTGTATTCTTGATGCGTGTTTTATTTGTTTATTCATTTACGTATATTTTAATATAATTATTTATTGTTTTACTTTGAGGGAAAATTGACATATGCCCCTACAGACTTTACATTAAATAGTGTTGTTTTGCTGTATGACCACATTTTCTCTAGAACGTAATTTGAATATATTTATTAGGACAAGTTATCTAATATTCATTAGTTTGTTTTCTTATATGTTTACCTAGTTTTAGTAAAAAAAATGAAAATAGTAAGTTTCATGGAATAAATCAGCTTTTGTTTTAAAACATTGGACACTCTCGAGTGAATTTTTCATTTAGGTTTGAACACTTTTCTGACAAATTCGCACAAAGCAGAGGAAAAAGCTCATTTAGAAAATTGGTTTTCACGGTATTTGACTGTGACTTCTGTATATAAGAGGGAAAGTTTATATATAAAATCTTTTATAGTGGTATTATTATAAGGCAGTGCTGTGATTAGCCATACAAGAACTATTATATAATAATTAGCCCAGTAATAAATAGTGTTATTTACAATCAAGTTTTAGAGCTAATAAGTAAATCTTTCTTCTGTATGGATGAGGGAAAATAGCGCTGATTGGATGATGCAATCATCATAAACACGAGTGATTATTTGTCTTTGTGAAGCCAAGTGATTTTCATTTTTTTTCCATGATAGAAAAGTTAAATAATTAATATTATATCTTCTATTTCTATGTAACAAAGTATGAATGCTATTTATTTAAGGGTGCCTGCACACGAACAGTATTCATACAGCTTTGTCTAAAACACACTAACAGTTTTCATACAGCTTTGTCTAACACACATGAGTAGTTTTCATTAGCTTTGTCTAAAACACACTAACAGTTTTCATACAGCTTTGTCTAACACACATGAGTAGGTTTCATTAGCTTTGTCTAAAGAACACAGACAGTTTTCATACAGCTTTGTCTAAAGCACACAAGCTGTATTCATACAGCTTTGGTAATGTCATGCGTGCAATTTTTATACATCCTTATCTGAATAACACGAGCAGTTTTTATACAGTTTTCTCCTAAGTACACAAGTACTTTGTATACCTTTAACTGAAATGCACGAGCAGTTTCCAAGCAACAGCTTTGTTTAAAGAACACGGTTAATTTTCATACAGCTTTGCCTAAAGCATACGTTGACTTGTCAGACAATTTTGTCTGAACGAAAGTTTGTCATAACCACGGAGTATGAATGACTAAACATTTAAAATTCAGCCTGAGGAGATAACATTCTAAAAAATAAAACAGATGGTAAAGTTTTGAAGCACATGTTAATTTCTCATCCTGAACTAGTCGCATTTTGTTTGCTAACGAAATGTTTGAAATGAAAATCTCATACTTACTACTTTCTGGATTTTTTTTTGCAATTGAAGATCATTGCCAAATTTGTATCCATTGCTGTTCGGAATTGAGGACTTAGAGGACTCTAGAGATAAGTACTGTAAAAAGCTGGTTAATGTATCGTCGTATATTGAATAGTTTTTGGAATTTAAAGTCCTTGGCAACTCTGTATCCAATACTGTTTGAGATAGATGTAACTCATCACCACACACACTGCACAAGACCACATATGCCAACAACTCATCATACACTTCTTGAAAGCTCAGTTGGATAGTCCAGAATTGGCAGTGGCCTTCCTTAGGGATTCAGGACTGTTTGGCCAGGCAATTTATCATACTACAACAGCAGTTGGACGACAGTTTGTAACTGAAAACTCTATAGAGATAAAGACTATGAAAAACTGATTCGTGCGTGGGGGGCATCCTCTAGTATAGAAAAATAAAGCTAAAACAAAAAGTAGCTCTTAGCAGAGTAGAATCAGGAATTTTTGTATTATTTTTCATATCATTCCATTCACTGTAATTTGATAAGATATGAACTACAATTCTTGGATTTTGTAAAGAAGGGTAATTCCAGGGTCCTTTAGGAGTATTCATATTAACAAGGCAAGTCACCTAAGCTAATCTAACCTAGCCAAAACTATCCTAATGTAACCAAATCGAAACTTACCTAACCAATCCTAACAATTTACTTGGCTATTTAGATTCTGGAGGTTACCCATCTTTACAAGATCTAAATTCTTAACTCTAACCGTTCTATGCGTTTGATGCGTGCCTTTTCTCCTATACTCTTTATAAACTCCTAACCGTAGTGTGTTCAGCATTGAAAAGTTCATAGAATTTTGCCCAAAGAGTAATGTATATATATATATATATATATATATATATATATATATATATATATATATATATATATATATATATATATATATATATATATATATATATATATATATATATATATATATATGAAAACTGGTTGCCCAATGTGATCCACTTTTTGCGAGTGCATGTGACACCGGGATGGGTAAAGATAGTTGCCCTCATTAGGCTTGGGCACCAAGAAGACATAAAACAAAAAAGAAACAAGAGATGAGGTATGCTGTGATATGTCAGATGTGAAGGGATAAAAAGAGATTTGCAACAAGTGCCCCAGAATATACTGTGTAATCATAAGCATTGAAAAAAACCATAATCGGAAGAAGACTTAACATGAAGCTATCTTGACCAGTCTTACTTAAATCCAAAGGACTTTCAATAGTCGTATCACAAACGGCAACTTGTGCCATGAACGGTTGGTGTTGCATTGGAAACGATTAAACCAATTTGAATATTGATACTTAGTGTTTATTATAACTATTATTTTTAGATCTCAATATATTAAATTATGATACAAAACCTTCAGTTGTGAGTAATGCATAGTTTAGACCTCAGTGTTGGAAGCACTCATAATGTACCATAAATTGCAGCTTACAAATTGACCATGGATAGAAGTCGGCCTCAAAACGTGGTTGTTCATAATTATTATAACTGTTGGCACAACTGGTTACACATTCTTTCTCTGAATTCTCCAGTCGTGTCCATATTAATAAGGCAAGTCACTTAAGCTAACATAGCCTAAGTTATGCATGACAGGAAAAACTTAGATGGTTTGGGCATGTTCTGAATAGGGATAAGGGGAGTGTTGGGAGAAGTATGCTGAGGATTGATATGCCAAGCAGGAGAGGGGAGAGGTTAAGACAAAGAGGAGGTTTATGGATGTTGTGAGAAAGGACATGAGGGTGTGTGGTGTGACAGAGGAGAATGCACGGGATAAGGTGATATGGAAACTATTTGTCTTTTGTGGCGATCCCTGACAGGAAAAACTGAAAGATTTGATCCATTGACAAAGTAAAGATTAGATAAAGTCACAACTAAGATAATAAATAATTGAAATTGTAAAGAATGGGTTCACTAGCTTTCATATCAAGCAGTTTATTTTGGATTGCTAAATTCTAATTATTTAATTATATAATTAAATAATATCGTAATTAAAAGTGCTGTAAAAAATGGGAAAGTTAAAAGGGTGTCTTATATTGAATCTATACATATAACTTTATAGTGTATTGTTTGCCAAGTATTTTTAGATCTTGTAAAGAAGACTAACCACAGGCTTACTCTTCACAAAACCAATTGCAACGTAACTAACAACACAATCGTAACAAGGTAGTTCTGGGGTTATTCATTTTTCCAGGGTTGTTTACGAGGTTATGTAACTACAATGGTTTTGTGAGTTACTCATCTTTAGTAGAACTGTATTTCCTTCAACATCTAATAGTTGATATTTATGAAAATTTGATGCTTCAGCATGAAGACTAGTCCAAATCTGAATTTTTTGGGAAAGATATATAAAGTTCATTTCTTTCTCATCATTATTGGTTCTGCCAGATCCACATAAACGTTGCAGTTAAGGTCTGGATTTTAGTTTTTTGTTGGTTGATTCACTCATCCTGTTCAGAATTCTCAAGAATCCAAAAGCAGTTTGCAACACTTTGATGTAAATAAAACCATGTAACTATTTCATCATTACATGCATGACAATTTCATCCTTGTTGTCTGAAGAAAATCAATTTGCTACAGACATATTCGTAATGAATGGGAATCAGGCATATTTGATAATGGGGAAACAAGAACCAAAAGAGCCTTTGATCACCAAGGCGATTACCTCATCTCTCAACACAACACAACTTCGTCTACACAGGAATGACTCTCCAGAAGACATTTCTCGTAGACGCCTGTTAGCCGAAAACATTGAGAAAAACCCAAGAAGGGCATTTTGGAAATTTGCACTGTATACAAACACATACACCACCAACACAACATACACTCCATGAGAGCTCTGTGAAAAGTCTGAGATCAAGAGTGGCCTACATTAGAGAATTGGGGCTGTTCAGCCAGGCAGCTTAGGAGACAACTATAATAACATGTTCTAGACTTTCAAAAATTCTTTGCAGGATTAAAATTTCCAGGACACTTTTGATAGCTTTAAGTCAGACTTATGGTTCTAAAGTTAAAGAGTAAATAATTCAGTGCAACATTAGCTGAAAATTGTCAGTCCACTGATTACAGTACTGTTCTTTTACTTTTATTTTGATAATTTTTCAACAATACAACAGCTCCTCTCAAGACTGGATGAAGTTATAATCCTCTGATTACATAATTAGTTCTAGTAAAACAACCTTCAGGAATATGGCAGTGACACAGTATATTCCATGGCATGAAGCCAATTAATTCAGTCCACAGTCATCCAGCATGTTTTTGCCATTTGGTTTTTCACTTTTGTATTGAGGAAAACCTAAGGAATATTGCTGTGACACAGTACATTCTCTGGCATCAAGCCAATTAATTTCGTTCACATTCATCCACTAAGCTTTTGTCATTTGCCTAATCTCTGTATAATGGAAGCCGGGATAGCTTGGTGGTAGAGGGTGCCAGTAAGCAAGTAATGAGCATAATATTTGTAGGTTTGATTGTGCTACAAAGTGTGAGGTGGTGCACCCACCTAATCCCCCAGCTCTTGTCTGTGTTCACTCCCTCTGAATGGGGCTTGATAGTGATGCACAGAATGAAAATCTTATCCCTGTTTAAATAAGGAAAAATTGTGATAACTATCTAATCCATCAGCTCCTGTCTGTGTTCACTAAACAAAAAGTCTATCTCTTTATAGATGAGGTTATGTTGTGATAAAAATCTATACGTGTTTAGTCACCTAGTTGAAAATTTGTTGAAGAGTTATAAGATGGTATTTATAAAGAAAATATTTGTTTGTTTATTTGCTGGTTTGTCATTAGTAATCCCAATTATGTGGATGAACACAGGCAGGTGGTAGCTTAAGGGTTGGAGGCCCTTCCTAACGTCCAGTAGTGGGCTCGATTGTGTCTGTCACTTCTAGAGTCGAGTGTTCTAACTACTGTGCATGGTAAATATCACAATACTAAGTGAAACAGCAATTTTCCTTGAGTTATTATCTGCCATAATTAAAACTAGGTAAATATCCCCCAATTTAGGTAAAGAGCAGTTTTTCCTGGGTTAAGGTATAATTTTCCTGAAAGGTATAGAGGAAATGATTGGCTTTTTAGGTAATAGACAAAAAATATTAAGAAGAACATTGCACTATGCTGCTAATATAGCACTGTGCCATGCTTCTAAAGAGATGCTGATGATATTATTGTTTTGAGTCTCCAGATTTGATACTGGAAAGACATTTTCATTATAGAATATTTTTTCAATTTTTAGGAAGGGCATATTGATCCTTGAAGAGAAAGAAAAAACATAGTATATTATAGACTTATGCATTGAAAAATGAGCTTCTAACCTTTTTCTCTAATCTTCAGCAAAAGCCAAACATGGATTGAGACAGGGATTATTTCTTTGGTTTGAGTGCCATGTTTTGAGTGAATAATTGTTAAAGTGTCAGGTTTGGGGTATGTGATTGTTTAAGTGTCATGTTTTGGGTGAGTGATGGTTTAAGTGTCGGGGCTTGGGAGAGTGATTGTTGTAATTGCCTAATTTGGATGATTGATTGTTTATTTGTCAGGTTTGGGTGGGTGATTGCATAAGTTTCCAGTTTTGAGTGAGTCATAGTTACCCTTTGATGCTGAATGCACTCAACTATTAATTAAGATGTTTTAATTCTTCAAGTCTTTTCAGTGCTAGTGAGCTTACTATAAAAATAATTAGTTCTATTGTATTAAAGGTTTTGAAGGTAAATTTGTAAGGTGTCCTGAGAGCAAAGATTAACGGTTCTAGGTTTTGATGGACAATTGCCTGAATGCCAATTGCCCGTTGGAAAACTGCCCAATTACAACTGCCCAATGGACAATTGCCTGATAGGGTCAACTGCCCAACAGAAATATGCCTGACTTTTTTTTTTATAACTTAACCTAACCTACCTTAATCTCGGGCAATTGTCCCTATCGAAAATTGCCCATCAGGCAGTTGACAGTCGAGCAATTATTCATCTGGCAGTTAACAGTTGGGCAGTTGTTCATCTGGCAGTTGACCGTAGGGCAGTTGTCTTGATGTAGTACTAAGAGTGTAAAAATACCGTTTTTTAATATCTTCTTGAATTACATCATGGTTTACTCCAATGTTAACTTGTCATAGCTATGACAGACTTTTTGTTTGCCATCATAATGTGAAGTTTGTTCTTTATTATCATAAAGGAAAGCTTATTTTAAGAGCTGTTATTGCAAACTCTAGTTTTGCCATAAAAAGAAAAACTTTGTTAATCGCAATCATGATGCCAAATTTATTCTTATCCTTCACGATAAAAATTTTCTTATTGCTATCATAATGGCAAGCTTGTTCTTTGCCATCACGAGGATTTTTTTTTTTTGCCATTACTTTGAAAACTTATTCTACCATCACAAGGGAAAGCTTGCTTGATGCTATCATAATGACATATTTGTTTGCCATCATGAGGAAAAACTAATTTTATGCCACTACTTTATATATTGATTTTACCATCACAAGGAAAAGCCTGCTTTAGGCTATCATGATGACAGATCTGTTTGCCCTCATGATGAAAAACTTAGTTTTGACATTATGATAGCAAGCTTATTCTTTGTCATCATGATAGAAGCAGGTTTTACCATTATTATGGAAGTCTTTCTCTTTGCCAACATTATGACGTCATTTTTGAACCATTGTGTGAAAAGATTTTTTTGCTATTCAGCCGACAAGCTTATTCTTTGCCATCTTGATTATAAGCTTGTTCTATGTCATCATGAAGAACGGTTTGCCATCCTGATGACAAGATTAGCCCTGACAATCATTACAATAAGCTTGTTCCTGGTAATCATTATGACAAGCTTGTTCTTGCATAATGATGCAAGCTTGTTTATTTCCATAATGACAATGTGCTCCTGGCAGTCATTATTACAAACTTGTTTGTTGCCATCTTGGCACAAACTTAGTTTCTGTCATTTCAATGACAAGCTTGTTCAAGGCAATCTTGTATTGCCATAATGAAGCAAGTTTGCTTTTTTCCATAATGGCAATATGCTTTTGGCAATCATTATAACACACTTAGTCTTTACCATCATATTTCAAGCTTGTTTTCTGTCATAAATATATATTTTTTTGCCATCACGATGCAAGCTATAAAACCCTTATGCCTTGTCATCATGATGCAAGCTTATTATTTGTCATAAGTATGAAGAGTTTATTCTTTGCCATTATGATGCAAGATTATTCTGTCATAATTATAAAATCTAATTCTTTGCTATCGTGATGCAAGTTTATTCTTTACCTTAATGATAAAAACTTGATCTCTGCCATCATAATGCAGGTTTTTCTTTGCCATATTGATGAAAAGTGTGTTTAATGTTATCATGATGGCGTTTTTCTTATTTGTCATCATGAGAGGCATGTTCTTTACCATCATAAAGAATGATTTGTTCTGTGATGATGCTTATCATCAGCATTGAGAGTTGAAGAGGATTTAAGGATAATTTGGAAATATTTGTGAATGTCTCTTTCAGTATTCTCACCCCTCCCCCCCCAATGATCTGTTATCACAGCCAGCTCTTTTGACACTTTGCATCTTAGTGTTGATGGACTGCATTGAAATGAAGCCTCTTTTCAACTTCTTTATGATAGTTTATTCAAAATGGCATAGGCTTACTGCTGACATATTATTATTATTTTTTTTTGCTGTGACCCTGTTGTTAGCCCATATTGATACTCTGTTTCATTGCTGTGACTTTTTTGTTTCCTCATATTGATGCCCTGGTTTCACTCTCTTGTCGGAAGATTTTTTTTCTCTATCATCACGTGGCATCTGAGACATGAAACTCTATATTATATATTGCATATATTATCAGTGGAGGTGTTATGCCCATGTAGTTACCTTGTCTTAACAGAAATTCTTTTAAGAAGGCATTTCTTATTCAAAGCATAAATAGGGGATCACGGTAGCTCAGTTTTAGTGCGCTTGACTCAGGAATTGACAAAACCATGTTATGCGCCCACCATGGAACACTAAGAAGGGTATTCAGCCTTAATTTCTCCAGCTCAAATCTGTCTGTGTCCAGACCCATTCAAATGAATATTAATAGTGACACATGAAACGGCAACCTTTCAAGACTTAAAACCCATAGCCTCTCATACTCTTTTCTTGGTGGAATTTTCATCCAATAACACCAATCATTAAGTCTTGAAGGAACAATTTTGTTATTCACTGGCGTGACCCTTGACGGGACAAGCCAGAGAATGTGATGTTGTACCCAAGACATATATCCACAGACTTTACAGTTGTTGAAACTTCTCTTTGACCATTTAGGTTTCCTGTCTCTAATCATCACTTTTGTATCATGGCGAAAAAGTCAAGAGACTAAACCTCCACATATATCGATATTTGAAGACATAAGAAGGAGAGATCAACAATCATTTAAGTAATCTGTGCTTTCTCAGGACACACTCGCTCCAAACAATAACATGAACATTATCTTCACTTACAAAAATATCATTGTAAATCGATTACAGTAGTATCATGCAACACCACAGATTTCTGTCTGATTTTGTAACTTTATCATTCTTGTTAACCTTTAAGTACCCTCTCTTCCCTATCGCTAATGCTTGTGACAACATAATTTCTGTCTGATTTTGTAACTTTATTATTCTTGTTAACCTTTAAGAACCCTCTCTTCCCAATCGCTAATGCTTGTGACAACATTAATTTCTTTTAAAATAATGGCACCCAGAGTTTGAAACCACCTAAATCTGCATCATTAAGGACCAATGAGGGAGTCAGAGTATTAAAAAAAAAAAACTTGTTTGGTAAGCCTTTGCATCATAGAGTATTTGCATGCTTTACTGTTACCTTATTTATTCCTTTACTCTTACTTATGTTTTACTATACATGGTAATACTATTCAGTGATAGATTTCAAGTGCTCTCGTCTCACTCCTCTATGATCAGGGACGCTCAGTTTTTACTTCTTACAAAAAATAATAAATGTAAATAGATAAAAATGTGTATACTTTATAACCTTTATCCTCGTATTATTCATAAAGGGGACCGCAGTAGCCTAGTGGTACAGTCAGGAAGCAATAATGCAGGTTCTGTTCTACTGTTGGGTACTGGGAAGAACATCTTTCCATAATCTCTCAGCTCCAACCTGTCAGTGTCAATCTCCATTCGAATGACCAAATTGTGACACTCAAAATGGTACATTATTATAGGGGACTGTGATTACCTAATTGTGATTACCTAATTGTGTTTACGGGAAAGAGCCCAAAGCTCGTATCTTCCCGTCTCCTGATCGCTTCCATTTTATACTTAGTGATACTTATCATACCTGTCCTTAAAACTATGGATTGAGATAGCATTAACTACCTCCTCGCTTAGCCAATTCCAATTATCAACTACTCTTACACTGAAAAAGTATTTCCTTACATCCTGCAAAGAAGTTTTCTTACGAAGCTTCAAACTATGACCTCTAGTTCTAGAGCCAGCCATATCAAAATATCGATCCCTATCCACTCTATCATAACCATGAAGGAATTTAAAGACTGTCACCATATCCCCCCTCACTCTTCTAGCTTCCAGTGATGGTAAGTCTAATTCCCTCAGCCTCTCATCATAACTGAGATTGCGTATTTCTGGCACCAGTTTCGTGGCATGTCTTTGAACTTTTTCAAGCTTAGCTATGTGCTTTTTCAAGTTCAAATTCCAAAAGGGGGCTGCATATTCGAGTTTTGGCCTCACATAGGTTACATAAATATTTCTGAACATTTCCTTGTCCATGTGCCTGAAGGCTACCCTTACATTTGATAAGAATGCATATGCTGCCCTTACTACGCCATTTATATGTATTTCTGGAGACAAATCTGCCAGTATGTTTACTCCTAGATCTCTCTCATTTTCTGTCTCTTGAAGTTGCACTCCAGCCACCGAGTAGTCAAGCTTGGGCCTTCTTGCACTTGTACCCATTCTCATTACCTTACATTTTGAAGTATTGAATTTCATTAGCCACTTTTCTGACCACTCATGCAGATTATTTAGATCCTCCTGAAGTTCCCTACCATTGTTCTCGTTTTTCACTTTCTTCACAATCTTTGCATCATCTGCAAGCATATTCATGAATGAATTTACAGACTCTGGTAGGTCATTTACATATACAAGAAACAAAAGTGGCCCTAAAACTGAACCCTGTGGAACTCCACTACTAACTCTTCTCCATTCAGACACTGAGTGTCTTACTCTAACCCTCTGTTCCCTTCCTTCTAAGTAAGTTTTTATCCATTCCAAAACATTTCCACCTATTCTAGCCATTGATTGCAGCTTCCTAATAAGTCTCCCATGTGGAACAGTGTCAAATGCTTTCTGGAAGTCTAGGAATATGCAATCTGCCCAGCCCTCTCTTTCCTGTAAGATTTGTTACTGTTGATCTACCTTCTCTGAAGCCATGTTGCCTCAATGACAAAAAGTTGAAGGATTCCAAGTGAAGAGAGATATGTTTCCGTAGTAGTTTCTCCATAACTTTGCAAACTATGCTGGTCAAGGAAACTGGTCTATAGTTCAGAGCCGTATCCCTCCTTCTCTTTTTGAAGATAGGTATCACATTTGCTTGTTTCCAGCATCTTGGAATCTCCCCCGATTCCAGTGACTCCTTAAATATGATACTTAGTGCCACTGATATTGTGCTTGCGCATTTTTTAAGCACATGAGGGGATATGTCATCAGGACCTGTAGCTTTATGAACATCTAAATCCATCAGCGCTTTGCATACCTCTGTGGCTGTAAGGTTGATGTTCTCTAATACCGGCCCTTGAGCTTCTATCACTGCAATCTGAGGGGGTGGGGTATTTTCTACTGTAAATACTGACTGAAACTCCTTGTTCAATTCTTTGCAGATCTCTTCATCCGTCTCAGTGATGCTTCCATCCGCTCTCTTTAGCCTTAAAACCTGTTCTTTTACCTTCAGTTTTCCTCTGATAAAGCTGTGGAAAAGCTTGGGATTTTCTTTAGCCTTCCTGGTGATGTCCCTCTCATAGTCTCGCTCTGCCTCTCTCCTTTTACTTAGGTAGTCATTTCTTGCTCTTTTGTAGGTTTGCCAGGCATTTATGTTTTTTCTCCTCCTATGCCTTTTCCAGCATTTGTCTCTCCACTCCTTAGCTCTTTTACACCCATTATCGAACCATTTCTCTCTGGCATGAATTACACCTACTTTGGTGACAGGTATGCAGCAATCTACTATCTTCCCATATTTCTCACAAAAGATGTCATACATTTCTTGTACAGATTTGTTGTAAAATAAGGTTCTCCAGTCAATAACTGCAAAAAGCTCATTCATTTTGATGTAATCTCCTTTCGGATAGTTCCTCCTCATGTCCTCAGTGCCTCTACTCTCAGGAAGAATATCTTCAATGACATACTCCATCAACAACACACAGTGGTCACTCTTTCCAATTGGTGGTTCATACTCAATTTTTTCAATATCCAACACATTATCTGTGAACACTAGATCAAGTAGTGATGGCTCATCCCCACCCCTGGCCCTTGTTGGTTCCATTACATGTTGGTGTAGGAAATTCCCTTGTACGCAATCTAGGAATCTTGCCCCGAATGAGTCCTCACCACTGTGTGGGTCAAGATTTATCCAATCTATCTCTTTATGATTAAAGTCTCCCATAATCAAAATCCTACATTTTTTTTCCCGTGCCATGTTAACAACTGAGTTTATGACTTCAATAGTACCTATATGACTTTCCTCATAAACTTCAAGCCTATTTTGGTTCCTTGGTGGGTTGTATACAACAGTTATTATAATGCTCTCTGACCCAGTATTTATGCGAGCAACAAGAAATTCCTTGAACTCACTTTCTATAGCCAAGTTTATTTCTTCAACTTGAATCCTTTCATTTATGAGCAGTGCTATCCCTCCACCAGTCCTCTCAGATCTTTCAACCCTTAGTATTCTGAAGCCCTCAGGAAAAACTGTGACACTGTTTATGTCCTCACTCAACTTAGTCTCTGTAATTGCTACTATATCTGCCTTACTGTTGTGAATCCTATCTTTTAATTCTACTGCCTTACCAGCTAATCCATCAGCATTTGTGTATAACAATCTTAATGAGGCCCCATCCCCTGATCTTCTGTCATTATCTTCTTTATCTCCCCTTTGTCTGGAAGAACTCTGTAATGAAAATTTTTCTTCTCTTCTTCATTTCTTTCATCATTTAACCTTCTTGCCTCTTGCAACAAGTTTTTGATCTTTCCCATCTCTTCCTGTGTTCTGTATCGTCTAATGAACACTTCTTTGAATTCTTGAAGGTCTTTTAGACTTTTTTTTCTCAACAATATTTCCCTACATGTTTCCCCTCTCTCAAAGGTTACTTTTGTTGGTCTCGGCTTTCCTTCCCTCGAATATTTACCTAGTTGGTGTATGTTTACAATATCCTCAGGACCACATACTACTCCAAGCTTTCTTATCAGGTCTACAACCCTAGCTTTATTTTCTTCAAGTCTCCCCTGCCATGTTGGCTCCTGGGATTCGCTTATGCCTGAGATTACCACTGTCTTCTCCTTAACAAGTGCCTGTCTGATGAGTGGGTTTGCCCTTTCCATCACAACGTCTTTCATTTTTTCGATTACTGTCTCTTTATAGTCAACTGTTTGTATGTTTTCCAGTGCCACCACCTTTACAGCCTCTTTTACTGCCACATTCCCCTTTAGTGCATCAGCAAAGGAAGTTTTCATGGCATCATTTTCCATATTCAGCTCCTGGAACTCTTTTCTGAACTGTTCAATGTTTTCCTTAATCTGGACATTCCAAGCAGCAATCTCGTCTCTCTCAGAAGAGAGCAGTGAACTAACATCTAATTCCTTTAGGTTGTCATTCAGCTGTTTGTTTTTATCCTCTTGTTTAGAAATTCTATATTCTAGTTGACTCTTTTCCCCTTCCAGCTTCTTTATTCTTTTTTCTAGTTCCTTTCTCTCCTGCCCTTGTGCTTTATTTGCTTCCTCCAAAGATCTTATTTGCTCTCTAAGTGTTACATTCTCTTTCATTTCTCCATCCATATTCCGAATTTTATCATCAAGAATTTTCCATGCCTCTAAATTCTTGATTTTCTGTTTAAGTCTCCTAATGGCTACCCCTCCTACCGACCCATGGATGGGAGAGGTTTGGGACAGAGATGGCGTCATTTTTATGTTCTCCCTCTCACAGAATATAGAAAGAAGATGAGAAAGAGGAAAAAAAAAAGAGAAAAACTTTTAATTAAGCTTCACACCGAATTTTTATATCTCCATATAAGTGCTATTTAGTGACTCAGTTTATCTCTTTTCTGGTAACACACATCTTAACTTAAAAACTTGACCATGGTAATTTAAGGATAAAAAGAAAAAGAAAAACAAAAGGCAAACCTGAAGGAAAATTTTAATTTGTGTCTAAGGTGGCACCCACCTGTTTCTGCTATATATTCTTACTAACTGATAAACTCACTTGCTAACCAAGATATGTTATCACAGGATTAGACTTTACATTTAACTCAATATATATACAAAATAAAAACAAAATAGTAAAAGAAAAAGCTAAAAGAAAAGCAAAAAAAAAAAATGAAGAAAATAAGACAGCTGTACTACTTGGCAACTTAACTCAGTACTCTTGACAGGTGGATATTTGGTATTTTTTTTTTTAATTATTCATTTATTTCGTGTATCAAACTAACTAACAAGTTAATATAAATGGGAAGGATACTGATTTTAACAATATATGGAACCACAGGATCAGGTAAACGGCTTAAGAGCTTTCCCCAGTTTACACAAAAAATTAGGTAATGTGATGTGATGGCTTCACCTCTGGCAACTCTTCTAAAATTCCTTCAAGGCAGAACTGGACGGCAGCTTCTCTCTCCCCTCACGAAAATACTCTCAATTTTTTCCTTTAATATTTTGAACAGTCTCATCATACAACAAATATAAGTTTTGTACTCACAATACTGTGTGTGTGTGTGTGTGATTACCTAATTGTGTTTATAGGAGAGAGCCCAAAGCTCGTATCTTCCCGTCTCCTGATCGCTTCCATTTTATACTTAGTGATACTTATCATACCTGTCCTTAAAACTATGGATTGAGATAGCATTAACTACCTCCTCACTTAGCCAATTCCAATTATCAACTACTCTTACACTGAAAAAGTATTTCCTTACATCCTGCAAAGAAGTTTTCTTACGAAGCTTCAAACTATGACCTCTAGTTCTAGAGCCAGCCATATCAAAATATCGATCCCTATCCAATCTATCATAACCATGAAGGAATTTAAAGACTGTCATCATAGCCCCCCTCACTCTTCTAGATTTGAGTGATGGTAAGTCTAATTCCCTCAGCCTCTCATCATAACTGAGATTGCGTATTTCTGGCACCAGTTTCGTGGCATGTCTTTGAACTTTTTCAAGCTTAGCTATGTGCTTTTTCAAGTGCAAATTCCAAAAGGGGGCTGCATATTCGAGTTTTGGCCTCACATAGGTTACATAAATATTTCTGAACATTTCCTTGTCCATGTGCCTGAAGGCTACCCTTACATTTGATAAGAATGCATATGCTGCCCTTACTATGCCATTTATATGTATTTCTGGAGACAAATCTGCCAGTATGTTTACTCCTAGATCTCTCTCATTTTCTGTCTCTTGAAGTTGCACTCCAGCCACCGAGTAGTCAAGCTTGGGCCTTCTTGCACTTGTACCCATTCTCATTACCTTACATTTTGAAGTATTGAATTTCATTAGCCACTTTTCTGACCACTCATGCAGATTATTTAGATCCTCCTGAAGTTCCCTACCATTGTTCTCGTTTTTCACTTTCTTCACAATCTTTGCATCATCTGCAAACATATTCATGAATGAATTTACAGACTCTGGTAGGTCATTTACATATACAAGAAACAAAAGTGGCCCTAAAACTGAACCCTGTGGAACTCCACTACTAACTCTTCTCCATTCAGACACTGAGTGTCTTACTCTAACCCTCTGTCCCCTTCCTTCTAAGTAAGTTTTTATCCATTCCAAAACATTTCCACCTATTCTAGCCATTGATTGCAGCTTCCTAATAAGTCTCCCATGTGGAACAGTGTCAAATGCTTTCTGGAAGTCTAGGAATATGCAATCTGCCCAGCCCTCTCTTTCCTGTAAGATTTGTTACTGTTGATCTACCTTCTCTGAAGCCATGTTGCCTCAATGACAAAAAGTTGAAGGATTCCAAGTGAAGAGAGATATGTTTCCGTAGTAGTTTCTCCATAACTTTGCAAACTATGCTGGTCAAGGAAACTGGTCTATAGTTCAGAGCCATATCCCTCCTTCTCTTTTTGAAGATAGGTATCACATTTGCTTGTTTCCAGCATCTTGGAATCTCCCCCGATTCCAGTGACTCCTTAAATATGATACTTAGTGCCACTGATATTGTGTTTGCGCATTTTTTAAGCACATGAGGGGATATGTCATCAGGACCTGTAGCTTTATGAACATCTAAATCCATCAGCGCTTTGCATACCTCTGTGGCTGTAAGGTTGATGTTCTCTAATACCGGCCCTTGAGCTTCTATCACTGCAATCTGAGGGGGTGGGGTATTTTCTACTGTAAATACTGACTGAAACTCCTTGTTCAATTCTTTGCAGATCTCTTCATCCGTCTCAGTGATGCTTCCATCCGCTCTCTTTAGCCTTAAAACCTGTTCTTTTACCTTCAGTTTTCCTCTGATAAAGCTGTGGAAAAGCTTGGGATTTTCTTTAGCCTTCCTGGTGATGTCCCTCTCATAGTCTCTCTCTGCCTCTCTCCTTTTACTTAGGTAGTCATTTCTTGCTCTTTTGTAGGTTTGCCAGGCATTTATGTTTTTTCTCCTCCTATACCTTTTCCAGCATTTGTCTCTCCACTCCTTAGCTCTTTTACACCCATTATCGAACCATTTCTCTCTGGCATGAATTACACCTACTTTGGTGACAGGTATGCAGCAATCTACTATCTTCCCATATTTCTCACAAAAGATGTTATACATTTCTTGTACAGATTTGTTGTAAAATAAGGTTCTCCAGTCAATAACTGCAAAAAGCTCATTCATTTTGATGTAATCTCCTTTCGGATAGTTCCTCCTCATGTCCTCAGTGCCTCTACTCTCAGGAAGAATATCTGCAATGATATACTCCATCAACAACACACAGTGGTCACTCTTTCCAATTGGTGGTTCATACTCAATTTTTTCAATATCCAACACATTATCTGTGAACACTAGATCAAGTAGTGATGGCTCATCCCCACCCCTGGCCCTTGTTGGTTCCATTACATGTTGGTGTAGGAAATTCCCTTGTACGCAATCTAGGAATCTTGCCCCGAATGAGTCCTCACCACTGTGTGGGTCAAGATTTATCCAATCTATCTCTTTATGATTAAAGTCTCCCATAATCAAAATCCTACATTTTTTTCCCGTGCCATGTTAACAACTGAGTTTATGACTTCAATAGTACCTATATGACTTTCCTCATAAACTTCAAGCCTATTTTGGTTCCTTGGTGGGTTGCATACAACAGTTATTATAACGCTCTCTGACCCAGTATTTATGCAAGCAACAAGAAATTCCTTGAACTCACTTTCTATAGCCAAGTTTATTTCTTCGACTTGAATCCTTTCACTTATGAGCAGTGCTATCCCTCCACCAGTCCTCTCAGATCTTTCAACCCTTAGTATTCTGAAGCCCTTAGGAAAAACTGTGACACTGTTTATGTCCTCACTCAACTTAGTCTCTGTAATTGCTACTGTATCTGCCTTACTGTTGTGAATCCTATCTTTTAATTCTACTACCTTACCAGCTAATCCATCAGCATTTGTGTATGACAATCTTAATGAGGCCCCATCCCCTGATCTTCTGTCATTATCTTCTTTATCTCCCCTTTGTCTGGAAGAACTCTGTAATGAAAATTTTTCTTCTCTTCTTCATTTCTTTCATCATTTAACCTTCTTGCCTCTTGCAACAAGTTTTTTATCTTTCCCATCTCTTCCTGTGTTCTGTATTGTCTAATGAACACTTCTTTGAATTCTTGAAGGTCTTTTAGACTTTTTTTTCTCAACAATATTTCCCTACATGTTTCCCCTCTCTCAAAGGTTACTTTTGTTGGTCTCGACTTTCCTTCCCTCTAATATTTACCTAGTTGGTGTATGTTTACAATATCCTCAGGACCACATTGTGACAGAGTGTTTCGCTCAATGTCAACAGAGGCTGTTAGATGCCTTATTAAATAAAATTAGTAACATAACTGTTATTTTCTAACTAAAAAAATTAATTCCCTTTAACATAACTGTTATTTTCTAACTAATAAAATAATTCCCACTTCTTGACTTTCGCAGATTATGATTATTTGCAATTTGTATTTTAGCTTATAGCTAATTCTATATAGTTTATTTACTCTTCTTGTACGTGTAGAAGTATAGCCCCAATATAAAGGCTGCTCCTATTTTTCTGTCTGCAACGGGCCAAGAAAATTAAGAAACACAGAACCAGTAACCTAACTTTTCATTAGTATTCTCGTTTTAATTTATTTGCTTCCACTTGTTGCACCTAAAAATACTGTCTCTCCCTTGCATCTCTGCTATAATTGCCTGCCAGGGACCACCACTAAAATAGTCCTTAAAATGAAATCAGAGCCAATTACTGCTCTAGGAATGTCTCCTACAGATGACGTCACGAAGCACCACGAGGAGACGCTCTCTTTTGGCGCCGAGACTGCCCAGAGGCAACATCTCGCCTGGGTGGTCTAAGTTTATTTTCAATATTTTACGTGGCATCTTCACAGGAATTCATCTAGCACAACAAGGAATTCATCTAGCACAACAAGGTGAGGGATAGTGTATGGTAAAGCTCGTGGGTCAAGCAAATTGGTTTATTTTCGAGAATTAGTTACATTCGTTACTGGATAAATCTTATGGATTTCTATTCTCAGATTCCATTCCCAGTCACACGAAATTTTGTAGATTACCACACTGGAATCTCACATGCCAAAGTTAATTCCTTAACCTGTAAATTACAGCTGA
>JAXCGZ010015236.1:125000-130348 GCA_037179515.1 Halocaridina rubra | reverse complement strand
AGCTTTGATTCTCTTTAGAGCAAATAAAGCATCTATTCATCATTCAGTGTCCTCTGGGTTTGTAATAGAGCTGATATTTTAATATTATGTGGCCTTATGGGTAATCTACTCTCTTGTTACAGAGCTGTCTCTCTACTTAGTATGCATAATACTCCCTCACATGTCTTATTTATTAGTATTTCCACATAAACCTTGCAATTGTAGTTAGAGACTATTCATTCTGTACTAAGTGTATACTGGAGAATTATATACTAATCTGTCATTGTCTCAATATTTCTAGGTGATCACAGTTCGTGGACACCCAATTTTGAAGCTGCTGAGGTTGAGGGAGGTAGTGCTAGTAATGAAAGTTTGAACGTAGCCGATTTACCTCTTGATGTTTCCCAATTTGTTGGTCAGGAACTATCAAAGTCTGACCGACCTGAACTGACTGCAGCCAAGGTAAGATTACTTTACACATATCAGGTATAGTTATCCTAATTAACTAGTGAGATGGTTTTGATGTATTGCGATCAGAATATTAAGACAATCAGGGGAGTTATAATGAAAGAGGGTTTTTCTTCCTTATTTTATTGCTTCTGGAGGCACATATGAAATAGTGAATTGCACTGAAAAATTTAGTTATTTTTCAGTGTAAGATTATGATCTTGTATCTACTGTATTTATGCTACATCCTACGCTTCTTAGCTGTGTATACATTAAATTATTAACTTGACTTACCATGGGATGACTTAATGCTTTAGGTC
Organism: Halocaridina rubra; assembly: GCA_037179515.1. NCBI lineage: Eukaryota > Metazoa > Arthropoda > Malacostraca > Decapoda > Atyidae > Halocaridina > Halocaridina rubra. The sequence continues at coordinate 129,602 of JAXCGZ010015236.1, read as the reverse complement.
CTGCAACCCTTATCAGGTAGCCCCAAGAGTTGCCAAGATCATAACCTCGGGAATGGAGGCGTACTTCCATTCCTCTACAAAAACTTTTTCTCCCCCTAATCCTTGGTTTGACTGTGCCTGCTCCATGGCTATTCAGGCCAGGGATCGGGCACACTGGTTGCACCAAGCCTCACCTTCTGATTTAACTCACTCTGCTTGTATTGTAGCTATGACTCGCTATACTGCTCAGATTCGAAGGTCTAAGGCTTCCTTTGTAAGAAGGAAAGTTGATGACTCCAACTCCTCTCCCACTGACAAATGTTTCTGGTACATATCTAAAAATCTCTCCAAAAACTTTTGTAACTCAAGCTTTCCTCCTCTCATTTGTTCTGGTGGTTCTATAGCTTGCTCTGCCATTGACAAAGTCACTCTCTTGGCTCTCATTCTTCTGCCGGCTCTTCCGTTAAGGATTCCAACGCACCTGCCCCGCAAACTTTACCCCTCTCTAACCCTATACCCTCCCTTATCCTTTCCTCATGCAAAGTTCATAAGGGTCTTCACTCGCTAAAGCCGAACAAGACATCTGGTCCCGATGGTATCCCTGCAAGGTTCCTTAAGGACTTTGCAGATAAATTGATTCCCGTGCTTTGCTCTCTTTTTTGCCCCATTTTCTCAATCAGCATCCATCCTTCATCTTGGAATCATGCTTTAGTGCAACCTGGTCCTAAGGAGGGTGACCGCTCTATTCCTTCAAACTACCGAGCTATTGCCCTAACCACTTCCATCGCTAAAGTTTTCGAACTTTGCTCAGAGCTCACTCTTTGAAACGTCTCGAATCTAACTCGCTTATCTCCAATCAGTACTGCTTCCTCAAGGTAAGATCCACTGGTGACCTCCTGTCTATTTTGCTCATGTATGGTCATCTTCTCTGAGGAACTATGGGGAATCCTTTGTCATCGCCCTCGATATCTCTTAAGGCTTTTGACTGAGTCTGGCACAAGGCTCTGTTAGCCAAACTCCCCGCCTATGGCTTTACTCCTTCTCTCTGTTCTCTGATTTCCAGTATTCTTTCTGACTGTTTTATATCTGTGGTTGTTGAAGGTGTGACTTCTAGCCCATTCGTGTTACCAGTGGTGTTCCACAGGGTTCTATTCTTTCACCTACTCAGTTCCTTCTCTTCATCAACGATCTTCTTCTGTCCCCATCTTCCTCTCTTCTTTACGCCTTTGCCGACGATTCTGCCCTTTATTTTTCCTCTGCCTTTTCTTCACAACCTTCATCTCCACTCGTAATCAGTCTCATATCACTCTTTCTTCTACTCTCAACTCCAATTTCCAGAGGGTATCTGAGTGGGGCACCCAAAATTTAGTTAAATTTAATGCCTCCAAGACACAGTTTCGGGCTATCTCTATATCTTTTCCTCCTGATAGCACTGTTGTCTTCGAAACAAACGAAATTTACCCTTTGAATTATATCAACATATTAGGAATCCATATAGCCTCTTGTTTTGGAGGAATCACATAATCCAATTTTCTAAATCTGCATCCAAAAACTTGGGGGTTCTGTTTTGTTTTCGTCATTGCTTTAACTCTTTACAGTTACTTAAAATCTATAAAGGTCTTACCTGTTCCTGCTTAGAATACTGCTCGCACATCTGGAGTGCCTCTACTTATACTTATCTCCTTTATAGGCTTAAATGTAAGGTATTCAGACTCAGTAATGACCCTTCTCTTACTTCTAATCTGGATTCTCTTTCTCTTTGCTGCAAGGTATCATCCCTTTCTCTTCTATATCGATATTACTTCCATCGCTGCTCTAATGAATTGGCGAGTTGCATCCCTCCTCCACTGCTGAGGCCGCGTAGCACTCGCTAAGCGGCCTCGTCTCACAGGTACTGTGTGGAGATTTTTAGCTCGCTGATTGGTCGGTAAAGCGACTACTTCTTCCCATCTACCTCCTGGCTCTGGAACTCTTCCTCCTTTTGTCTTTCCTATTTCTTATAACCTATCTTCTTTCAAAAAGTGGATCTATTGTCATCTCAGTGCCTTATCCTGCCATATCTTTAGGTCCTCAGTACTTTGACTATTCTTTCAGTCTGTCCTTTTCCTTTGTGTAAAATTACCTCATCTCTGCCTTGTCATTAAGCTATTTCTTTTCCTTCTTATTATTTTCTTCGTTTCCTGGCCTTTATTGATGAGGGCAGTTTCTTGCCTGTCCCAGTGTCACATTCATAAAAAAAAAAAAATCAAAAGCTTGTTTGCATCTCAAAAGCTATACGATGTAGTGTATATTCTGTATGTGCAAGGGAACTGTGGTAGTGCAGTGATTAGAATGCTGGGCTTGGGAGGTGACAGACCCATTTTTGAGCCCTGTGAGGAATGTTAGGAAGAACATTCGGCTTTAATTCTTCAGTTATCTGTGTCTACCTCCACTCAAATGGGGATTAATAATGTCATATGAAATGACGAAGAATAATATCTATATGCAAGGCTTGAGTATTGTATTGCACTCAAATGAATTGAAAACTGTATATGATACTTAGTACACTTTCGTTTCTAATATATTTTTTATAAACTATTTATTAGCAGGTAAAGTATGTGTTTTCTTACTTATAGCATAAGTACATCATCAATATATTTTCTTGAACACTACAAAAATAATTTATTTATCAATGCCAAGTCTAATCTTCATTCCCAAGTAGAGTGGACTCTGTTGATTAACATAATGAATTTTTTGTTATTTTTACTGTTTCTGTAAGACATGCGTACATCCTTTATTTTAGAAATGTTCTAGCAATTTTCGTGCTTTAGTAGTTCATTTTTTCCAGACTCTTCAATATGTCCGTAGAATACATTCTATCAGTGCTGGGTAGGCTACTCAAAAGAAGTTTCCATTATTATCATTGGCTAATTAATTAAAAATGTGTAGCTTTCAGAATATGGTAGAAAATTATCTGTAGCACTGGTATGCGTTCTGTAATGCCTTTCTTGTGGAATTAGATCATAAATGCATGTGCAGTATGTTAACTTTTATAAGTAAAATATGTTGCTGGAAGAAGTTTAGCTTAAAAGGGACACAGATTGCATCAAAACCTCAGTCTAATTCAGAGATATGAAAACCTGAAAGTAGTCAGGAAAGAATGCAAGATAATGGCTGTAATTACAATAAATAAACTAAATACCATTTGTGTTAAATATATGGCAGACTATCTTGATGGAAGACAAGATATGGAAGTGGAACTAAAAAAAAATATGTACTTAAGGATGTGCAAGGAGAAAATCCATGGACAAAGGAGAGTTAGAATAGCTTTAGCCATGGTTTTCCTTTATGTTGAATTTCCAGTGAGCAAGGCATCTCTTTTATTGATAGAGGGCATATAGCTTTTCAGAGCTAGAGAAGTCTGAGTGGGATTGAGAATTAAAATAATTCCCACTCGTGTTTATTGATGGATGTTTTTCCATGTATAGAATAAGCACTGGTACTTTATAACAATGCTCTTGGGAGCTAGTGGTAGCGCAGTGGTTAGATCACTCATCTCGGGAAGTGACTGAGCTATGATTGAACCCAGCGCTAGGCGTCAGGAAGGGTATCCAGCCTTAATTTTCCAAGGCTCCAACCTGTCTTTATCCAACCGCAATAATGGACATTGATATCATCATGCTTTGTTCTATCACTCTCTTCCTACTGCCTTTCATTATAGACCTATAACATTTAATATTGACATATAAAACGGCAAGCAACATTTATACAGTGATCTTTCCATGTTTGCTGTTGAACACAATAACATTGTACGTTGATAATAATTAATTCATTTACAGACTGTTGTGAGTGGAGGCAGAGGTATGAAGAGTGGTGACAATTTCCAGCTGCTGTATTCACTAGCTGATAAACTTAATGCAGCCGTGGGTGCTTCACGAGCTGCTGTTGATGCTGGATTTGTTCCAAATGATATGCAGGTAAAGTGTGATTCTTTTTAACATATTTGATATTGTTTTTACAGTGAATATTTGTAAGTTATTTTCCATGAATCTCCAGTTTTGTTGTAGTGGATTGAATGTTTACATTGTAGATAAAGGTGCTTTCTCTTTATGGTACTCTGTTAATGCAATTTGTTTGTTGTAGGTTGGTCAGACTGGAAAAATTGTGGCTCCCGAGCTGTATATTGCTGTTGGTATCAGTGGTGCTATTCAGCATTTAGCTGGAATGAAAGACTCCAAAACCATTGTTGCTATTAATAAAGATCCCGAAGCACCAATCTTCCAGGTATGATATTGTGGCGCAATTTCAGAATTGATGTTTTATATGAATGTTTTTTCTCACATAAAGCTTACCTTATGTTTCACAGTTGTATAGATACATATCATCCCATATATAGCATATTGCACATTGGACTCAAGCAAATCAGGAAAAAGAATTCATTTAAGTGTGGTACTTTATTTACCCTTACTTTCTCCTCATTATGAGACTATTAATAGGACCAGGCAAGTTTCAGGATTTTCATGCTTTAAGTTGGCTACTTCGGTTGGTTTTATAAACAATTATCTATTTACTGGTAATAGATAACACAATTATAATTATACAGTGTACTTCACAAAACACTATCTTGAAGGACTTGGCGTAGGC
>JAXCGZ010015236.1:100000-120000 GCA_037179515.1 Halocaridina rubra | reverse complement strand
CCAAATTGTTGTTAGATTTTTTCTTGCTTTTTTAACTAATCTATTTTTTTGGGATAAAAATTTTAGAGATATTTTGGTTTAATATAGCCGTGGGTGGTGGTTGTTGTTGCTTCCTAAGCTCCGTGAGTCGCTAAGGAAGGTCACTGACGATCCTTGGTTTCCCCCAGAGCTCTCAGGGATATGTGGTTGTGTGCTGTGCAGTCTTCAGTAATGTGTTTATTGGGTTTCTCTCGAAGCACGTTTCTCGTTGTAGCAAAAATCTAATGTTATTATGTGTTGTGTTAAGAGATGAGGTAATCGCCCGTGTGACTGATGTCTCTCCCAGGTTTTTGTACCCCGGGAGGGGCATGGGTTGGCTGTGGCAGTTTTTTTTGCTGCTTCTCTTCCGGGTTGCAGCTATGAAGGATGGAGCTATGCTGAAGATGCTCCCACTCCAGGTCCTACGTGCGGGTTTTTCCTTGTGCTGAGTTGGGATTCGCCCTTTTTTTATGATATTCAAATTCCTGACCTCAAAATGAAAGTACTGTAGTATTATGACTTCATATGCAATACATACCTTTAGTCTGTTGATGTGTTGGAGACATTTTTTAATTAACATAACCTTGCTAGGTTATGATGTTCAAGGTGACTTTGCAGTGATACGGCCTTAATTAAGAATTATGTTTTCTATCTTTGCTTAGCAATCTCCCATTGACGTCTTGATGGGCTGTCATATTCAATACTGTTATATTACCATTAGTGGTATGTTGTTTACTTCTTATTAACTCATTCTTTGGTGTGCTACACAGGATTATCACAGTAATATTTATTGTTACTTTAAAAGATCCGCAATGCTGGTACTAGTTTAAAATATTCTTCTACTCACTAATTATTTTTCATGTATTAATTGTGCAGTTTAAGGGTAATGAGCTATTCTCTTGTGTAGGTAATTAGTTCCTTTGTACAAGTAAATCAGGAATATTAATATATATACAGTATTCAATTTCAGTTTTAGTTGTAATTTTCTGAAGCTCTTAGAAGGGAAAGATTATCTATTGAAAAAAATTCGTACATTTCATTCATGTTTGTAGCTTATTTCATGCTAAATCTGTATGGTCTATTTTCAACTGAAGTCACTTGTTTGCAAATGCTATAGAGTACAGCAGAACTAATATTCCTTAACTCTTCTCACTCTCTTCAGATTATTCATTCCGAATGATTGAGTTTATCAGGACTAAGTCTTTTCCAATATGGTTTCCTGAAGGTTATTTCTCTTGATTGAAGCTTTGAAGTGTTTTTCACATCAAAGAATTCTAGGAAATTTGTCATATTTTCTCATATACGGTAAGAGATTAATATTGATATTCATTGTAGTACAATACAGTAGTCTCGAATAAGGAATTATAAAGGGTATCATTTGAATTAATATGTATCAATAATATATAAGTGTTAATTTCATATTTATGTGCCTACCCCTTCCTTTTTCTTTCATTAATGAAGTTTAGTTACAACATAGTGATAACTAAGATTACCATGGAAAGTTGTAAAATGAATTTACACTCAATTTCTAGTTTACCTTTGTCGGAGCCTTGTTGTTGCATGTTAAATTATTTTTTTTCTGCACTGGTACCATGGGTGCTGGGTGGTCGCCATCAGGTGATGTCTGGGGGGTAAACCAGCGGTGGCTATTCGGCCTAATGACAGAAGAACCTTGCCCACTTACCCTGTGGATGATGCTAGCTTGTTGATGGGAGGGTATTATGAACTCTTTATCCCCAAGGAGTTAAGAACAGTGATTGAAGTATATTAGCATCTTGAGTATATGTATGCTTTGTCTTGGTCACCCCCTTTAAAAAGGGGCTTGTGGCCATTGTATATGAATAGATTATTCTACTGTGTAGAGAAGACTGGATCTTAGTTTGAAATATGGTATAATGAGCTTTTGCAGATAGATATTGATTATTGCGTGATTGGGAGATCAGTAATAATGTGCACGTCTACAGGTTATGATTTTGTAGCAATATGTATCTTATTGTTTCAAGCAAAGCATATAGAAAACTGTTAGTATACTAATGTCAATACTTTAAAGCCCATGAGACTATGAACAGTATAAGTGAAATAAGAGTTTTCAATATTTTATGTATATGTGTAAGCTTTTAGTTATTAGGAAACTTTATAAGCTTCTCCACTGTATTTTACTTGACACAGCTTGAGGAGGCAAAGCATCTGAAAGTTAAACTCTTACCATCCCATATGGATACCAGCAAGAACCAAATAATGCAATATGTCACTGTTGGATGTTTGCCGAGAAGGTAAGTATTAGCATAAGAGTATATGTCTGCATTGTGTGTAGAATTTAAATGTTGTGCTTGTCTCGCAGGATAATGGCAAGTGAAGAAGTACAATTTTAGATATTCTTTTACCAAGCTACGGATTGTATTAGCCTGTTGGTCACACTGACCTTTTCGGATGGACACCAACAGGAGGCAAATATTGCAAAATGTCACTCTTGAATAGTTTTCAAGATGGTAAATACTAGCATAAGAATAGATATACGCGTTGTGTAGGACCTAAGTGTTGCCTCTCTCTCAGCAGGTTCTCAACATTTGTAGGAAGACACGTGATTTTCGTTTACCAAATTATGGATTTTATTAGGTTGTCGGTCTTTATCCTTGACTAGTATGTTAAATTTTGTAAATCCATTCACTTTAGACCTTGCAGTAGTATTTTAATATTTACAGCATATGCATTATTAAACTTATTAGTATTGTCCGTCATTAACTAAGTGGTTAAATCTAACTTTCATGTTTATGATAAAGTAAAATTTCCTTAAAAGTAAATATTAATTTGTTTGCAATGCTTCAGGTGACTGTTCAATATTCTTTGCATTTGGTATTGTATATTTGGGGCTGCAGCAGCTCATTGGTAGTGTGAGCTGAGAAAACTAATTGGTGTCATGAAGGGCATCCACTACTACTACTATTACTACCATTACTACTACTACTGTTATTATTACTATTATTATTATTATTACTATTATTATTATTATTATTATTATTATTATTATTATTATTATTATTATTATTATTATTATTATTGTTTTATTACCTAATATATTCAGGTCTTCCTCTTTCTTATAGTACCACTCGTGTCTTCCCTATTCTTTCCTGAAGATATTTTATTTTCCAAGGTTCAAAAGCTAGTTAAGACTAGGCCTTCAAATGTTTTCTCATAATAAGCTCATTTGGACATCTGCCAAAACAAGTCCTTCGCAAGAAGGCAACCGTCCTAGCCCTTAGTTGAAAAGGGAGTTCGTGACGTAAAACCGAAACCAAACTTTAAGTTGATCCTGTCTTATCATATATTTCCTTAAAATTCAGAATTGCATTGCCATCAACAATAGTGTTGCATATCAAATTCCAATTATCATTTAGTTTGAAGTACCTTAAATCCTTGCAGAAATAAGTTGTATTGGTGTATTATTACCTATAGGAGTGACTCATGAAGAACTTTATGCTCTTACCTCTCCGTTTCGTGGTTGGTCTCTTGATTAAGTAACACTAATCCTACCTTTCCATAAAACTCTGCATGCTTTTAATACTCAGTATTTCCTCGCGTATCGTATTCCAAGTGTAAGCTGTCCTAACATTAAGGATCACTATTTTACCTCATAAGCAAAATATATTCTTTCAAAGCTTCAAACTAAATTTTAGTTGCAGAGCTATTAACATCATAGAATTGCTGCCATACTATTGGATCAATACCTTCAATCTCAATCGATATGGTGATTACCATCAGTCTTATTCTTATATTCTTGCCACACAACAGCATACAGAAGAGGTGAAGGTTCGGGAGGGTACACTGAAGCCATGCAGTTTTCCCTCATTGTTCGTTATGGGCACCATGCTGATTGTAACTGGATATGGTGTCGTGTTAAAGAACAAAAATGGAAAATTCAGAGTGATATTTGTATGCAGTACATTAAATTCCATGCAAATATTGGAATATTCATATTTATTGAGATAAATTATGTTTTTCTTTTAAGCTCAAGATATATTAGTCTTTACCTTACGATATCGGTATATCACATTTTCCTCACTTTGAAATATTTGCATCTTTCCCATATTGATACGCTGGAGATTGTGCATGTTAAGAAAAGAAATCATAATGGAAGTCTTTTATTTGAAATTTATAAAAGAAGGTTAATACCAGGGTGCTCGAGGATTATTGATATTTACAAATTAAGTTGCTTAACCTAACCTAAGCATATCTGTTTAACAGTTTATGGGGTTATTTAACTTTATATGGGGTTTCCATCTTGACAAGCTCCTAAAATTTTAATCCTTAGTTGTAAAGGGGTATCCATATACTCTCTAGAATGTTATTGATGAATTGCATAGAGTCAGGATCATATACAATTTAATTAGATCAGTGAATTGAATAATTATGCGGTACTTTTGAAAAGAAAATTTATTCCACTTTTCTATGAGATGCTTGGTTGGAATCAAGTGCAGTACGAGTAATATGGTCCTCATAGTCAAACCAGATAGCAGTTGGTGCTAGTGTGTGTGTGTGTATATATATTATATATATATATATATATATATATATATATATATATATATATATATATATATATATATATATATATATATATATATATATATATATATATATATATATATATATATATATATATATATTATATATATATATATATATATATATATATATATATATATATATATATATATATATATATATATATATATATATATATATATATATATATATATATATATATATATATATATATATATATATATATATATATATATATATATATATATATATATATATATATATATATATATATATATATATATATATATATATATATATATATATATATATATATATATATATATATATATATATATATATATATATATATATTATATATATATATATATATGAATTTACTTTTACACTCGTCTGCATAAGCATAACTTTAAGAAGGGGATATATAGAAAACAAGGCATACGAGTATATGCAGAAAAATCAGCAAGATGGTTAATTGAAGATTTAAAGAAGGATCAAAGTATGAGCTATTGCTCTTTAAATTTCTTTGTTCCTACTTAAGTAAAGACAATGGCCCGATTTCTTAAACAGTGTAAACCTAGGAAACCATATTGTTAGTTAGCTAGACACACAAATGGATTTCATAAACTCATCTGATGCGGTTCTGTGTATGGCTAGGATCCCCCATGGAAAGATCCTAGCCATACACAGAACCGCGTCAGATGCGTTTATGAAATCCATTTGTGTGTGTCTAGCTAACTAACAATATGGTATCCTAGGTTTACACTGTTTAAGAAATCGGGCCTATGATTTAAAAATTCGTAAGGCAGAAAACTACTTTGTGATGATAAAATGAGTGGTACGTGGAATATTCATTCAGTACATAGAAGTATAAACTAGTCAGATCGTAGCAGAGTAAAAAACTTATATTTACAAGCCTTAAGTTTCATTATTCCTTGATAATAAAATTAGTTTAGAAGAAGGTGAAGAGGATTTCACCATTTACTACGTTGCAGTATTTAATGATCTTTAAATGTACAGTTAGAATAACAATAAAAAAAAATCACATAACATTTATATGCAGGCCGTCACGAGTTGTATTTCAGATTTTAGACATGAGACTAGTAATAAAGAGAAAACTACCTTAAAAAGCAATTGGGAAACAGAGGAAATTATTGAAGGGTGGCAGATTGTAAAATGGAGATGGTAACTCTTTGACAGTATTGTTGTCTGATGAGCTGTACCTTGGCTAATGAAATTCAATACTTCAAAATGTAAGGTAATGAGAATGGGTACAAGTGCAAGAAGGCCCAAGCTTGACTACTCGGTGGCTGGAGTACAACTTCAAGAGACAGAAAATGAGAGAGATCTAGGAGTAAACATACTGGCAGATTTGTCTCCAGAAATACATATAAATGGCATAGTAAGGGCAGCATATGCATTCTTATCAAATGTAAGGGTAGCCTTCAGGCACATGGACAAGGAAATGTTCAGAAATATTTATGTAACCTATGTGAGGCCAAAACTCGAATATGCAGCCCCCTTTTGGACTCCGCACTTGAAAAAGCACATAGCTAAGCTTGAAAAAGTTCAAAGACATGCCACGAAACTGGTGCCAGAAATACGCAATCTCGGTTATGATGAGAGGCTGAGGGAATTAGACTTACCATCACTGGAAGCTAGAAGAGTGAGGGGGGATATGGTGACAGTCTTTAAATTCCTTCATGGTTATGATAGAGTGGATAGGGATCGATATTTTGATATGGCTGGCTCTAGAACTAGAGGTCATAGTTTGAAGCTTCGTAAGAAAACTTCTTTGCAGGATGTAAGGAAATACTTTTTCAGTGTAAGAGTAGTTGATAATTGGAATTGGCTAAGCGAGGAGGTAGTTAATGCTATCTCAATCCATAGTTTTAAGGACAGGTATGATAAGTATGACTAAGTATAAAATGGAACCGATGAGGAGACGGGAAGATACGAGCTTTGGGCTCTTTCCCGTAAACACAATTAGGTAATCACACACACACACACACACACACACACACACACACACACATTACCTAAACACAATTAGGTAATCACAAATTTTCGTTACGGAATACTTCCAGACAAAGGGGAGATAAAGAAGATAATGACAGAAGATCAGGGGATGGGGCCTCATTAAGATTGTTATACACAAATGCTGATGGATTAGCTGGTAAGGCAGTAGAATTAAAAGATAGGATTCACAACAGTAAGGCAGATATAGTAGCAATTACAGAGACTAAGTTGAGTGAGGATATAAACAGTGTCACAGTTTTTCCTAAGGGCTTCAGAATACTAAGGGTCGAAAGATCTGAGAGGACTGGTGGAGGGATAGCACTGCTCATAAGTGAGAGGATTCAAGTTGAAGAAATAAACTTGGCTATAGAAAGTGAGTTCAGGGAATTTCTTGTTGCTCGCATAAATACTGGGTCAGAGAGCATTATAATAACTGTTGTATACAACCCACCAAGGAACCAAAATAGGCTTGAAATTTATGAGGAAAGTCATATAGGTACGATTGAAGTCATAAACTCAGTTGTTAACATGGCGCGGGAGAAAAAATGTAGGATTTTGATTATGGGAGACTTTAATCATAAAGAGATAGATTGGATAAATCTTGACCCACACAGTGGTGAGGACTCCTTTGGGGCAAGATTCCTAGATTGCGTACAAGGGAATTTCCTACACCAACATGTAATGGAACCAACAAGAGCCAGGGGTGGGGATGAGCCATCACTACTTGATCTGGTGTTCACAGATAATGTGTTGGATATTGAAAATATTGAGTATGAACCACCAATTGGAAAGAGTGACCACTGTGTGTTGTTGATGGAGTATATCATTGAAGACATTCTTCCTGAGAGTAGAGGCACTGAGGACATGAGGAGGAACTATCAGAAAGGAGATTACATCAAAATGAATGAGCTTTTTGCAGTTATTGACTGGAGAACCTTATTTTACAACAAATCTGTACAAGAAATGTATGACATCTTTTGTGAGAAATATGGGAAGATAGTAGATTGCTGCATACCTGTCACCAAAGTAGGTGTAATTCATGCCAGAGAGAAATGGTTCGATAATGGGTGTAAAAGAGCTAAGGAGTGGAGAGACAAATGCTGGAAAAGGTATAGGAGGAGAAAAAACATAAATGCCTGGCAAACCTACAAAAGAGCAAGAAATGACTACCTAAGTAAAAGGAGAGAGGCAGAGAAAGATTATGAGAGGGACATCACCAGGAAGGCTAAAGAAAATCCCAAGCTTTTCCACAGCTTTATCAGAGGAAAACTGAAGGTAAAAGAACAGGTTTTAAGGCTAAAGAGAGCGGATGGAAGCATCACTGAGACGGACGAAGAGATCTGCAAAGAATTGAACAAGGAGTTTCAGTCAGTATTTACAGTAGAAAATACCCCACCCCCTTAGATTGCAGTGATAGAAGCTCAAGGGCCGGTATTAGAGAACATCAACCTTACAGCCACAGAGGTATGCAAAGCGCTGATGGATTTAGATGTTCATAAAGCTACAGGTCCTGATGACATATCCCCTCATGTGCTTAAAAAATGCGCAAACACAATATCAGTGGCACTAAGTATCATATTTAAGGAGTCATTGGAGTCGGGGGAGATCCCAAGATGCTGGAAACAAGCAAATGTGATACCTATCTTCAAAAAGGGAAGGAGGGATACGGCTCTGAACTATAGACCAGTTTCCTTGACCAGCATAGTTTGCAAACTTATGGAGAAACTACTAAGGAAACATATCTCTCTTCACTTGGAATCCTTCAACTTTTTGTCAGTGAGGCAACATGGCTTCAGAGAAGGAAGATCAACAGTAACAAACGTATTAGAATTTTATGATGAGGTAAGCCAAATCTTACAGGAAAGAGAGGGCTGGGCAGATTGCATATTCCTAGACTTCCAGAAAGCGTTTGACACTGTTCCACATGGGAGACTTATTAGGAAGCTGCAATCAATGGCTAGAATAGGTGGAAATGTTTTGGAATGGATAAAAACTTACTTAGAAGGAAGGGAACAGAGGGTTAGAGTAAGACACTCAGTGTCTGAATGGAGAAGAGTTAGTAGTGGAGTTCCACAGGGTTCAGTTTTAGGGCCACTTTTGTTCCTTGTATATGTAAATGACCTACCAGAGTCTGTAAATTCATTCATGAATATGTTTGCAGATGATGCAAAGATTGTGAAGAAAGTAAAAAACGAGAACAATGGTAGAGAACTTCAGGAGGATCTAAATAATCTGCATGAGTGGTCAGAAAAGTGGCTAATGAAATTCAATACCTCAAAATGTAAGGTAATGAGAATGGGTACAAGTGCAAGAAGGCCCAAGCTTGACTACTCGGTGGCTGGAGTACAACTTCAAGAGACAGAAAATGAGAGAGATCTAGGAGTAAACATACTGGCAGATTTGTCTCCAGAAATACATATAAATGGCGTAGTAAGGGCAGCATATGCATTCTTATCAAATGTAAGGGTAGCCTTCAGGCACATGGACAAGGAAATGTTCAGAAATATTTATGTAACCTATGTGAGGCCAAAACTCGAATATGCAGCCCCCTTTTGGAATCCGCACTTGAAAAAGCACATAGCTAAGCTTGAAAAAGTTCAAAGACATGCCACGAAACTGGTGCCAGAAATACGCAATCTCGGTTATGATGAGAGGCTGAGGGAATTAGACTTGCCATTACTCGAAGCTAGAAGAGTAAGGGGGGATATGGTGACAGTCTTTAAATTCCTTCATGGTTATGATAGAGTGGATAGGGATCGATATTTCGATATGGCTGGCTCTAGAACTAGAGGTCATAGTTTGAAGCTTCGGAAGAAAACTTGTTTGCAGGATGTAAGGAAATACTTTTTCAGTGTAAGAGTAGTTGATAATTGGAATTCGCTAAGCGAGGAGGTAGTTAATGCTACCTCAATCCATAGTTTTAAGGACAGGTATGATAAGTATCACTAAGTCTAAAAATGGAACCGATCAGGAGACGGGAAGATACGAGCTTTGGGCTCTTTCCCGTAAACACAATTAGGTAATCACAATTAGGTAATCACACACAATCACTCGCATACATGCATAAAGAGGGACAGAGTGTGTGTGTGTGAGAGAGAGAGAGAGAGATACGAAAACGATATATTTGGTCGTTATATTAGTCCATATGTTAAGATTACAAATATCTGTATTTTAGTCATATATATTTAAAGCAGGCACTAATCAGTGGGAACTGACACGCACTCTGTAATAAAAAAAAAAATCTAAATAAAATAACCTATTAGCCAACTAGGTAAGCCAAGTCATCAGTTTAACTTGAATATACCACTTTCACGAACTCAAATATGAGAATAAGGATATGCGATAATTATTCTGGATATCTGCATAAAAGTATATAATTTAAATGATGTGGCAAAGCATCTCATATAATACAGAAGTAGAGAGCCATTTATATATGATGTTCTTTAGAGCTAATATCTCCTTAATACAGTATATCTCTTGTGATAAATTATACGAAAATGGAAATTGTAAATTGCATACATCGAGGTCAAGGTGTGACCTGGGATTTATAATTGTGCAAATAGTGAAAGGGAAAGACGTCCGTCTTCAGTCCTAAGGCAATGGGATGACTAAGCTAGAAATGAGCTACCGGTACTGTACTCTCAAGGCCTCCAGTGGCTCTGTTTATATCCACAGGTTCTGGGTTACTGCCAAGGAGTGTGAGATTACTCAGTATATAAAAGGAAAATTAAGGTCAGATAGCATCAGAGACTTCATGAAGGCTGTATGAGTATGTAGGATGCTAGGAACTGAGAGAACATAAGTTAATAGCAAAATATGAAACCTTAGTTCACTGAAAATAGCTCTATCTTTTTCTTGTCATCATAACTTTTAGGTGAAAGATTGTTTGATAATTGGAATTTGCTAAGCTTTGAAATTGAAAACGGTGTGCACATTTATAGTTATGAGGAAAGGATATAAATGTTAATGAATCAAAAAAGAAACCGACCAGATGAGGCGTTATGAGCAGGGGCTCTTTCACGCGAGCACAGTTAATTAAACACATGGCAGGAAACAGAGGGTTAGAGTATGACTCAGTGTTTAATTGGAGAAAGGTTAGCAGTAGTGCTCCACAAGGATCAGTTTTAGGCACTTCTGTCACTTATATATGTCAACCTGCCGGTCTGTAAATACATTTCTAAAAATGCTTACAGATGCTGCAAAGATTGTGAAGAACGAAACAATAGTAGAAAACTTCAGGAAGACCTAAATAGTCTGCATGAGCGGTCGTAAATGGCTATTGAATTTAATACTCTCAAATATTAGGTAATAAGAATGGGCAAGAGTGCAAGAAGGCCCTTGGTTTGGTACTCAATAGCAGGTGCGGAACTAAAAGAGACAGAGAATGAATAGGATCTAGAGGTTAGTATATTGGATATTTGTCTCCGGAAATGCTTATAAATAGGATAGTAAAGGTAGCATATGCTTTCATAGCAATCGTAAGGGTGGACTTCAGGCACATGGAGAATGAAATGTTCAAAAATATTTATATAATTTATGTGACCCTAAACTCAAATATGCAGCACCCTTTTGGAATCCGCACTTGAAAAACATATATATAAACTGGAGAAAGTTCAAAGACATACCCCAAAGTTCATGACAGAGATAAGCAGTCTCAATTATTAGGAAAGGCTGAGGGAGTTAGACTTAACATCACATGAAACTAAAAGGTGACAGTTTTAAACCTCTTTTCTTTAAAATTATTTTAATTCTTTTCAAGATATAAGGGAGTACTTTTCTGGTGTAAGAATAGTTGATGATTTGGATTCACTAAGCTAACATAATAAGCGTCATCTAGTAAAAATATGTAACTGATCAGGAGACGGGGAGTTATTAGCATAGGGCTCTTTCCCATAAGCATAATTAGGTAAATTTACACACACACACGCAGTCTAATTTTTAAAGGAGATATTTTAAGAATGAATACAACCGAATCACGCTGTTTATGGCTGCTATAGAGGGGGAAGGTTCCTAGGCAAGTTGATATTATTGATGCACAAGCAGTCCTTAGTAGTGAATTGTAACAATGCAGTTAGGTTTTGAATGGATCATGCTGAAGTAATGGAAATAAGCTGTTTAACGCCAGGAATTCTTAAGTATTTCTACAAAAGAACATTAAGCAGGAAGAAAGTGTGTTACGTAAATTTACTTAGGTCGCTTTCACACCCAAGTGGCACGTCGCATGTGGTATGCCACGTGGCATGTCACGTGCGACGTGCCACGGGTGTGAGAGCGGCCTTACATTTTGGTGAAGAGCAGTATGTTCTTTAGGCAGTCTGTATTATGTAAGATGATATGAGTACCTATATTGTTCGTGAAGGAATGTATTTATCCATAAATGAGGTATATGCATTTAGTTCATTTCCTCACGATCAGCTTAGATCCGAGTGTGAGTGGATGACTGGGCAAACAATTATTGGATAAGTGGTCCAGAGAAATTATTCTGCAAAGGGGAACTAGGCATTCAGTCATACGATGTTTGTTGATTTAGATACAGTTTGTACATCCATGACCATGGTATCATAGCGTTCTCAAATGAAGCACAGTTCTAATTGGAATATTGACATTATTGACATAATAGTTTCGATATCTAGAGACATCACACCACAGGTGTTTATGTTTGTTTATGATTGTGACACCAGGACGGGCAAAAAAAAAAAATCTACCCTCATCAGGCCTGGGTACGAAGAAAACATAGAGAGAACCAGAGATCGGGAGTGTATTGTGACTTGTCAGATGTGAAGGGATAATAAGACATGTGCAACGAATATCCAAGAATATTCGGTGTTGATGTAGGCATAGAAAGAGAACCGTAACTGAAGGAAGACTTAACATCGAACTGTCCTGGACAGTCTTATTCAAGTCCAATAGCCTCTTCAGGTGTAGTATTGCAATGGACAGTTGTTGCCATGGGCCAACCTACTAGGTTATCATTATGAGCTCTTTCTCCAATTTTACTAACTTAACCAAACCTACCATAACCTGAGAATATAACATCAGTAATACTTCTATTCCCTTACTTGGGGATCCGCCCCTAAGACTAAAACTCTGTATTGTTATATGTTGCTTGTTCAGTTTATAGTTTTGAACTGCGGTTTCTTTGATTGAACCGATCGTTCAATAGGATTCCAGTTGACGAGACAGCTTTAACATTGCTCCTGTACTTTTAATTTTATTTATTATATACGTACACATTTTGCGGCTGAGCACGTGAGTGGGGAAGTGACTGACGTGGGTTCGAACCCACTCCGTTGAGTTAATGAGGACATCCAGCCTTATATCCCCAGTTGGTATGAAGACAAACTGTGACACAGAAAATGGGCCTTTATTTTATACTCTCTTTTTGTTTGATGTTTTTGTTAATAATCTACAATTATGGGAGATTTGAGAAGAGAAGAAGTTTTTGTTTTGCTAGTATTTTTAAGGTGTAATACATTCGCTCTATACCATGTGCATTTGTCTGTATACCTAAAGATTGCATTCACCGAAATTTCTATTCGTTTTATCTGACACGTCTGTGGTGTTGAGAACTTATATACGACTTATGATATAAGCTACGAAATGCACTTTGGAAGGGAATCTCTTTTGTGCAATATCCTGGGCAATAAAATAAAACTTTCCCTGTTTTACGTTAAAGGATCTACACTAACTTCCAAATAAAGATACTGAAATTTTATCTCTGCAACCACTAGGATAACTTGCATATCTAAAGAGTTTCTGAATTCATGTGATATTTGATTCCCTCATTCATTTTATTTTTATTGGAAGTGGGTTATATATTTATATTTTGATAGTACTATTTAAGATTAGGTTTTTTTTTATTTCTTTCTCCTTTTTTGTTAAAAATTTTGAATTAATGGTTATTTTGGTTCAAGATTTTATATTTTAACTCTATGCTTGATTGGCATTAGCAGAGTTCGTTCAACAATTGATTATTTATTCTTTATTTGCATTCATTGGCTAATTATTTAATGTATTTACTTATATATATATATATATATATATATATATATATATATATATATATATATATATATATATATATATATGTATGTATGTATGTATGTATGTATGTATGTATGTATGTATGTATGTATGTATGTATGTATGTATGTATGTATGTATGTATGTATGTATGTATGTATGTATGTATGTATGTATGTATGTATGTATGTATGTATGTATGTATGTATGTATGTATGTATGTATGTATGTATGTATGTATGTACGTACGTATATATATATATATATATATATATATATATATATATATATATATATATATATATATATATATATATCTATATCTATATCTATATCTATATCTATATATATATATATATATATATATATATATATATATATATATATATATATATATATAGATATAGATATATATATATATAAATATATATATATATATATATATATATATATATATATATATATATATATATATATATATATATATATATATATATATATATATATATATATATATATATAGATATAGATATAGATATAGATATAGATATAGATATAGATATAGATATAGATATAGATATAGATATAGATATATATATATATATATATATATATATATATATATATATATATATATATATATATATATATATATATATATATATATATATATATATATATATATATATATATATATATATATATATATATATATATATATATATATATATATATATATATATATATATATATATGCTTGTTTCGGCATATTTTCCAAAACGAAATGTGGGAATAATTTTATTTTATTTTTTTTATACGATTAACATATGAAGGTTATAGGTTCATGTCTGTTTGTTTTTTTTATTTATGTTACACAGTATGACAACTTTTACCATTAGAGTCTGATATCGTGTTAGCTAAGTTTAGGTTGGGTAGTTTTTTGTTTTGCTTTTTGTTATATAATGTCCATGCATACGTTACCTTATAGTTCAGTCTGACAAGATATCAAGATTACCACAATATCATTTAAGGTAACAAAATAGGCCAAAGTCGTTTATTTTCAAGTAATTTTATGTATAAAAAATGAACAGACCAAAAGTCTCACACTACACGAAAAAGGCGGCAATACAGAGTCAGTGTTGCCATAAAAACAGAAAACCAAAACAATGTACAGTTCGTTATGACAAAAAGAAGCAAAATTAAGGGATCACTTTACAACAACAACAAAATTATTAATAAATAAAGTGAAAATATATATATCAATTAATAAATAAATTAATATATAAATAAAGAAGACATATATCATACCACTACAACACTCCAAATAAAGAAAGAAAATACACTATGCCACTACAACACTCCCCTGCCAGTACAGGAGTACATTAGTTTTTAACACTGATAATAGAAAATATAGATATATAATATATATGTGGAGACATAGATACAAAAATACAAATTAATAATATACATAATCAGGGTTACGATTAAATCTAACTCGACGAGATTTCGTAACAACAGATTGAGGTATTTTCAATAACATCTTCATTATCAATATTTTCAGGAATAGATGCACTACTAGGAATTAATGTATCAGAATCTGTGTCATTTGTGGAATTAGAATCAGAAAAATCATTATTTACACTTGGTTCAATCACATCAGAATTGACAGCCTCTGGCACAGAATCATTATTTACAGTAGGTTCTGACTCATTA
Organism: Halocaridina rubra; assembly: GCA_037179515.1. NCBI lineage: Eukaryota > Metazoa > Arthropoda > Malacostraca > Decapoda > Atyidae > Halocaridina > Halocaridina rubra. The sequence goes on along the minus strand of JAXCGZ010015236.1, from coordinate 104,664 downwards.
GAACTGATAGTTTTTGGTATTGAGGCAGGTTTCAATCTATCTACAGATACAGTAGTTAAATTTCCAGAAAGCTGACGTAGAATAAAATATTTATCACCACGTTCCACAACCTCAAGTGGACCAAAGTAGGGAGCCTCTAAAGGGCGACGTACACGATCCACTCTAACCCAGACATGTGTACATGATTCAAGATCTTTTGGAACATAAGGTTTAACAGAGGATGAATGAAGGTATCCATAAGAGGATTCAGAAAAATCTAATTCACGCATTCGAGATACAAATTCAGAGACAATTTCTTTTTGTTGTGCAAAAGAAGGAATTTCAGTTGTTACCATGATTTAGGACTAAGTAGCATACTTCCTGTTACCAAAGTAAATGGAGAAACTCCAGACTCTGTGGGGAGACATCTTAAACCTAAAAGTACTATTGGTAAAGAAGCAAGCCAATCATCTTTATGTGCCATCAGAGATACTTTCAATACTCTGTGTGATCTTTCAACCATGCCATTGGATTGAGGGTGATATGAAGTGGTATGCAGTCTATGAAATCCAATTATAGAGGAAAGTTGCTGAAATAATGCAGATTCAAACTGAGCACCTCTATCAGTAAAAACATATAATGGCACTCCAAAATGAGATACCCAACCTTTAATAAAAGCAAAAGCAACAGTGGTAGCAGAAATATCTGTGATGGGGATGGCTTCCAACCATCTAGTAGATCTGTCAATACAGGTAAGAACGTATTGTTCTGGTGCTGTAAAAGACTGGCCATGGACTTTACTAGGAGGGAGAGGACTAACAATATCTAAATGTACAAATTCAAATCTCCCAAAAGGTGCTGTAAAATTTGTAATAGAAGCACGGGTATGGCGGTGCACTTTAACTTGCTGTCAAGAAGTACACTCTTTAGTCCAACTTCGAATATCTCGATCCATATTAGGCCAAAAGTACCTAGCTTTGATAAGGCGCAACGTACCTTTGACTCCTAGATGTGAAATGTTATGCATAAGTTGAAATACTGATTTACGACAAGCTAAGGGAAGAAATGGTCTTAGATGGGGTGTTGACACGTCACAATATAAGTCATGATTCTGAATTTTGAAAATTTTCAATCTCTCTTTGTAATTAAGAATTTCTGTGTCAGTGGATTGGCTCTCAGCTATACTGGTTAAATCATGTAAGTCCACTGAGACAGAAGATACAGGTAATGGTCTGGAAAGACAATCTACTACAATATTGTCTGCACCCTTGATATGTACAACATCTGATATATACTCGCTAATTAAAGACCAATATCGTTGCTGTCTATCTGACTTGGCTGTATGAGGATTCTTAAATGCAAAAACAAGGGGTTTATGATCAGTAAATAAAACGGTTTCACGTCCTTCAATTACATGTTTAAATTTTAGTACAGCCAGATACGCAGCAAGCAGTTCTCGGTCAAAAGTAGAATAACACCTCTGAGTTTCTGATAATTTCTTTGAAAAGAATTCAATAGGGACAAATTTACCATCCTGAATTTGGTTTAACGCAGCTCCAGCTGCCACTTGGGAACAATCAGTCACCAGATGCAGTGGAGAATTACACTTACTAGTGAAATATGCAATGGTACAAGCATTGTTAAGTGACTCTTTAGCATTTACAAAGGCTGCTTCTGCTTCCGAATTCCATACTAGTTCTTTAGATTTAGGTTGTAATCTAATTAATTCGGTCAAAGGATATACAACATCAGCAAAATGCGGTACCATTTGTCTATAGTAATGGAGCATTCCTATAAACCTACGTAAGGCAGCAGAATCTGCTGGCTTAGGAAAATCAACAATATCTGTCTGTTTATGAAAACCAGGTTTTAAACCATTAGCAGTGATCAAATATCCTAAATATTCTATTTCATTTTTAAAGAATTCACATTTATCAATAGAAATTTTAAGATTATTAGAGCTTAGGATTTCAAATACTATAGACAAATGTTTCTTGTGCTCTTCTGTATTCTCTGAAAATATCAGAATATCATCCAGGTAAATAAATACAAAATCAAGGTTTCTAAATAAATTGTCCATCAAACGTTGAAAAAGTGGCAGGGGCATTCCGAAGACCATAAGGCATATATAAATATTCAAATAGCCCAAAGGGTGTGGTTACTGCTGTCTTTTCAACATCTGAAGGATTCATAGGGATCTGGTGATAGGCTTTTAACAAATCAATTTTACTGAATATCTTTTTCTTGTAAAGCTTTAATGACACACTACTAATATGTGGTAAAGGATATTTATCTGGCTTGGTCAAAGTATTAAGTTGCCTAAAATCACCACATACTCTCCACTCTCCTGGCTTAGGTTTAGGAACTAAATGAATGGGGGAAGCCCAAAGTGATTTAGAAGGTTGTACAATTCCCATATCCAACAACTGTTTAAATGCTTCCTTGGCAGCAGAATATTTGTCTGGAGCCAACGGACGACATCTAGCAAATGTCGGAGGAGAACTCCCTGTATCTATATAATGAAAAACATTAGAATTCTTGAAAGAATTATTAGCTGTAAGAGGCTTAATACAGGACAAGAGTGAGGGAAAATCTTGGAACAACTGTTGTACAGAATCAGGTAAATAGTTCAAATTATTAATCACATAAGAAACATTATGATTTGCAATATCACCTTTTACAGAACATTGTGTTATATTGTCATGTAAAGTTTTATTCTTACAATCAATAAACAATCCAAAATTGCAAAGAAAATCATTACCTAATAAAGGTGTACATACATCTGCAACAACAAATGTCCAGTTAAATCGACGGCGCAACTGCCGAATATCAAGGTCAAGAATAATTTCACCATAAACTTTTATTGACTCACCAGTGGCCGTAGAAATATTAACTGCTGTTGGCCTTAATAAAATTTCTGAAACATACTTATATGGAATAATGGAGACTGCAGCTCCTGTATCCACAGTGAAGACCATGTCACTACAACCAATTTTGGCTACAACCTGTAGAAGTGGCAGAACAGAAGTGACCGTAGCTACAATTTTCTCTTCTGTCTGCTTTATTAGTTTTCCGAACTAGGAAAATTCCGTGCGGGCGACGAGGACCTAGACGTTGATGCTGGGGACGGCGCTCTAGAAGAATCCTTCATCTGGATATTTTGAGATTTATTCGGCCATTGGCACCACGGCTTGCACCATTTAGCCCGAGTTCCATAATATAAATGGGCACGACAAACTTTTGGACGTTGATTTTGATGGAACGGTAGCACTCCTAGGTCTACAGGTGGATTCTTGGAAATTGATACATACTGGGATGTACTAGCTTGACGAGAAACTGACGACTGATCAACAACATTAATGGGCTTAGCCCTATTATTATTTTGAGAAAATACAACTAGTTCATCTGCAAGCTTGCCTAAAGCTGGTAAATCCATATTTTGCTGAGAGGCTAACACTGCCGAAATACTACTGGGAACTGCTTGCAAGAATTTATGTTTCACTAGGTCATCTGTTACTCCTAATTTAGAAGCAGTTCTGCGAATTTCTTCTAAATAAACTGAAGGCTTGCCATGCATTACTGTATTACTTATCGAATCATTGAAAAGTTCAGGCTTGGTCTATTCAAAAAGATTTGTGAGGTATGCTTTAATTATATCATAGTCTCTCCTATTTAAAGTGTCTTGGGGAACACGTTCTACAACAGTAGGGGGCAAGGCAGATAACACATGGAAAAAATTTGTTTCACTGGATTTCACATTAGCTAAGCCAAATTGAGCTTCAAGAATAGAAAACCACCCTGCAACGCAGGTGTCCATGAATGCAGGGGCTTTCACTGCTATGTGCCTGACAGCACTAGACTTATCATCATCAGAATCGAGCATTGTTTATGACAGCTTATCTTGGAGTACAAATACTGAAAGAAACCTAGGCCTTGCCTACCGGTATGATGCTGAAGAAATTTTGTCACTTAGGCATATCTTGTCCATTACAAATATCTTGTCACTCCTATATCTTGTCACTACGGTGGTCACCACTTTATAGTTCAGTTTGACAAGATATCAAGATTACCACAATATCATTTAAGGTAACAAAATAGGCCAAAGTCATAATTATGAAGCAAGTTTTATGTATCGAAAATGAACAGACCAAAAATATCACACTACACGAAAAAGGCGGCAATACAGAGTCAGTGTTGCCATAAAAACAGAAAACCAAAACAATGTACAGTTCGTTATGACAAAAAGAAGCAAAATTTAGGGATCACTTTACAAAAAAAAAAAAAAATATTAATAAATAAAGTGAAAATATATATCAATTAATAAATAAATTAATATATAAATAAAGAAGACATATATCATACCACTACAACACTCCAAATAAAGAAAGAAAATACACTATGCCACTACAACCTACCCAGACTCTTCCCACCCAGGTATTGCTTAACTTAACCAAGCTACCTAACCTTAGTGAATATATTTAGAGTAAGCTTACAGACGTCATTTGTAGCCCAACTGGTCTCTTTGTATGCTGAGACCTTAAATCCCCCTTGTAGATGGGGTGGCCGAGTCAAAGCACACGCTAATTCACTTATCTCTAACTCAATACTAAGATATGCAACTGTCTTTACACATATATATGTCTCTCCTCTTACACTGACCTGTTTCATAACTACCCACATTTAGA
>JAXCGZ010015236.1:92500-95000 GCA_037179515.1 Halocaridina rubra | reverse complement strand
GGCAGTGGAGGAGGGATGCAACTCGCCAACTCATCAGAGCAGCGATGGAAGTAGTAGCGATAGAAAAGCGAAAGGGAAGATACCTTACGGCGAAGAGAGAGAGAATCCAGGTTAGAAGTAAGAGAAGGATCATTAATGAGTCTGACTGCCTTAGATTCAACCCTATCAAGAAGATAAGTAAAGGAAGAAGCACCCCAGATGTGTGAGCAGTATTCTAAGCAAGGGCGGATTAGACCTTTGTAAATTTTAAGTAACTGCAGTGAGGAAAAGTAATAACGAAAACGAAACAAAACCCCCAATTTTTTGGATGAAGATTTAGAAATTTGGATTATGTGATTCCTCCAAGACAAGTTAGAGGCTATATGGATTCCTAATATATTGATAGAGTTAAGAGGGTAAATTTCATTAGTTTCGAAGACAATAGGGTTATCAGGAGGAGAAGAAGATAAAGAGATAGCCAGAAACTGTGTCTTGGAGGCATTGAATTTAACTAAATTTTGAGTGCCCCATTCAGATACTCTCTGCAAATCGGAGTTAAGAGTAGAAGAAAGAGTGATACGAGATTGATTATGAGTAACAGATGAAGGTTGTGAAGAAAAGGCAGAGGAAAAGTGAAGGGTAGAATCATCGGCAAAGGCATGAAGAAGAGAGGAAGATGGGGATTGTAGAAGATCATTGATGAAGAGAAGGAAGAGAGTAGGTGAAAGAACAGAGCCCTGTGGAACACCACTGGACACAGAGAAAGGGCTAGATGTCGCGCCATCAACAACTACAGATATAGAACGGTCAGTAAGAAAACTGGAAATCAGAGAACAGAAAGAAGGGGTAAAGCCATAGGCAGGGAGTTTGGCCAACAGAGCCTTGTGCCAGACTCTGTCAAAAGCCTTAGAGATATCAAGGGTGATGACAAAGGATTCCCCATAGTTCCTCAGAGAAGATGACCATACATGAGTAAGATAGGACAGGAGATCACCAGTGGATCTTGCCTTGCGGAAGCCGTACTGGTGATCGGAGATAAGTGAGTTAGATTCAAGGCATTTCAAGAAAAGAGCATTGAGCAAAGTTTCGAAAACTTTAGCAATAGAGGAGGTTAGAGCAATAGGTCGGTAGTTAGAAGGAATAGAGCGGTCACCCTTCTTAGGAACAGGTTGAACTAGAGCATGCTTCCAAGAAGAAGGATAGATACTGGTTGACAGAATGAGGCGAAAAAGACGGCAAAGCACGGGAGCCAGTTCATCTGCAAACTCCTTAAGGAACCTTGCAGGGATACCATCGGGACCAGATGCCTTGTTTGTCTTTAGTGAGCGAAGAACCTTATGAACTTTGCGTGAAGAAAGGATAAGGGAGGGCATAGGGCTAGAGAGGGGAAAAGACTGAGGAACAGGTGCGCTGGAATCGTTGATAGAAGAGTTGGCAGAAAAATGAGAGCCAAAGAGAGTGGCTATGTCAGTGGGAGAGCAAGCTACAGAACCATCAGAACGAATGAGAGGGGGAAAGCTTGAGTTACAGAAGTTTTTGGAGAGGTTTTTGGCTAAGGACCAGAAACATTTGTCAGTGGGAGAGGAGTTAAGGTCATCAACTTTCCTTCTTATAAAGGAAGCCTTAGACCTTCGAATCTGAGCTGTACAGCGATTCCTAGCTATAATAAAAGCAGAGCGAGTTAAACCGGAAGGAGAGGCTTGGTAACATCGGTGAGCCTGATTCCTAGCCTGGATAGCCATGGAGAAGGCACGGTCAAACCAAGGTTTAGGGGGAGAGAAAGTTTTTGTAGAAGAGGGGATGTACGCCTCCATTCCCGCGGTTACGATCTCTGCAACTTTTACAGCTACCCGATCAGGGTTGCGGGACCGAAAGCAGTAGTCATCCCATGGAAAGTCAAAGAGAAAGTTACGCAAATTTTCATATTGAGTTCGCTCGAAGTGCCAAAGGCGGCATTGAGTAGGAGGGATTGGTGGTGGGGGAGCGAAAATGGAAGAAACAGAGATCATAGAGTGGTCAGATTTACCAAGAGGGGAAAACACGGAATAAGAGTAGTTTGAAGGGTTAGAAGTAAAAAAAAGGTCAAGAATGTTAGCAGCATGTTCATGACGATCAGGAACACGAGTAGGATGTTTGATAATTTGCTCCAGATCGTGAGTAATAGAGAAAGCAAAAGCCTCGCTTCCTCCCACATCAGTGTGAGAAGAATGAAGCCACTCACTGTGGTGTACATTGAAGTCTCCAATGTAGAGAACTTCGGCATGTGGGTGAGAAGATAGCAAGGACTCATGGCACGAGGAGAGATATTCAAAGAAAGACACAAACTCGGTGGAGTTTGGAGAACAGTAGCAGAAGCAAAGGATGATAGTGGTAGTGGAGAGATAGATTTTTAGCCAGAGAACATCAAAGTCAGGAGATTCAAGGTCCATGAGCCTCACAGTAGGAGCGTTAATGTTGCAGTAAGCACAGACCCCACCTTTGGAACGAAAACGAGTATACAGATTATAGTGGGAGACTTGGA
>JAXCGZ010015236.1:82500-87500 GCA_037179515.1 Halocaridina rubra | reverse complement strand
TGTAGGGAAATATTGTTGAGAAAAAAAGTCTAAAAGACCTTCAAGAATGCAAAGAAGTGTTCATTAGACGATACAGAACTCAGGAAGAGATGGGAAAGATCAAAAACTTGTTGCAAGAGGCAAGAAGGTTAAATGATGAAAGAAATGAAGAAGAGAAGAAAAATTTTCGTTACAGAATACTTCCAGACAAAGGGGAGATAAAGAAGATAATGACAGAAGATCAGGGGATGGGGCCTCATTAAGATTGTTATACACAAATGCTGATGGATTAGCTGGGAAGGCAGTAGAATTAAAAGATAGGATTCACAACAGTAAGGCAGATATAGTAGCAATTACAGAGACTAAGTTGAGTGAGGACATAAACAGTGTCACAATTTTTCCTAAGGGCTTCAGAATACTAAGGGTTGAAAGATCTGAGAGGACTGGTGGAGGGATAGCACTGCTCATAAGTGAGAGGATTCAAGTTGAAGAAATAAACTTGGCTATAGAAAGTGAGTTCAGGGAATTTCTTGTTGCTCGCATAAATACTGGGTCAGAGAGCATTATAATAACTGTTGTATACAACCCACCAAGGAACCAAAATAGGCTTGAAATTTATGAGGAAAGTCATATAGGTACTATTGAAGTCATAAACTCAGTTGTTAACATGGCACGGGAGAAAAAATGTAGGATTTTGATTATGGGAGACTTTAATCATAAAGAGATAGATTGGATAAATCTTGACCCACACAGTGGTGAGGACTCATTTGGGGCAAGATTCCTAGATTGCGTACAAGGGAATTTCCTACACCAACATGTAATGGAACCAACAAGAGCCAGGGGTGGGGATGAGCCATCACTACTTGATCTAGTGTTCACAGATAATGTGTTGGATATTGAAAATATTGAGTATGAACCACCAATTGGAAAGAGTGACCACTGTGTGTTGTTGATGGAGTATATCATTGAAGATATTCTTCCTGAGAGTAGAGGCACTGAGGACATGAGGAGGAACTATCGGAAAGGAGATTACATCAAAATGAATGAGCTTTTTGCAGTTATTGACTGGAGAACCTTATTTTACAACAAATCTGTACAAGAAATGTATGACATCTTTTGTGAGAAATATGGGAAGATAGTAGATTGCTGCATACCTGTCACCAAAGTAGGTGTAATTCATGCCAGAGAGAAATGGTTCGATAATGGGTGTAAAAGAGCTAAGGAGTGGAGAGACAAATGCTGGAAAAGGTATAGGAGGAAAAAAAACATAAATGCCTGGCAAACCTACAAAAGAGCAAGAAATGACTACCTAAGTAAAAGGAGAGAGGCAGAGAGAGATTATGAGAGGGACATCACCAGGAAGGCTAAAGAAAATCCCAAGCTTTTCCACAGCTTTATCAGAGGAAAACTGAAGGTAAAAGAACAGGTTTTAAGGCTAAAGAGAGCGGATGGAAGCATCACTGAGACGGACGAAGAGATCTGCAAAGAATTGAACAAGGAGTTTCAGTCAGTATTTACAGTAGAAAATACCCCACCCCCTCAGATTGCAGTGATAGAAGCTCAAGGGCCGGTATTAGAGAACATCTACCTTACAGCCACAGAGGTATGCAAAGCGCTGATGGATTTAGATGTTCATAAAGCTACAGGTCCTGATGACATATCCCCTCATGTGCTTAAAAAATGCGCAAACACAATATCAGTGGCACTAAGTATCATATTTAAGGAGTCACTGGAGTCGGGGGAGATTTCAAGATGCTGGAAACAAGCAAATGTGATACCTATCTTCAAAAAGGGAAGGAGGGATACGGCTCTGAACTATAGACCAGTTTCCTTGACCAGCATAGTTTGCAAAGTTATGAAGAAACTACTAAGGAAACATATCTCTCTTCACTTGGAATCCTTCAACTTTTTGTCAGTGAGGCAACATGGCTTCAGAGAAGGTAGATCAACAGTAACAAACTTATTAGAATTTTATGATGAGGTAAGCCAAATCTTACAGGAAAGAGAGGGCTGGGCAGATTGCATATTCCTAGACTTCCAGAAAGCGTTTGACACTGTTCCACATGGGAGACTTATTAGGAAGCTGCAATCAATGGCTAGAATAGGTGGAAATGTCTTGGAATGGATAAAAAGTTACTTAGAAGGAAGGGAACAGAGGGTTAGAGTAAGACACTCAGTGTCTGAATGGAGAAGAGTTAGTAGTGGAGTTCCACAGGGTTCAGTTTTAGGGCCACTTTTGTTCCTTGTATATGTAAATGACCTACCAGAGTCTGTAAATTCATTCATGAATATGTTTGCAGATGATGCAAAGATTGTGAAGAAAGTAAAAAACGAGAACAATGGTAGAGAACTTCAGGAGGATCTAAATAATCTGCATGAGTGGTCAGAAAAGTGGCTAATGAAATTCAATACCTCAAAATGTAAGGTAATGAGAATGGGTACAAGTGCAAGAAGGCCCAAGCTTGACTACTCGGTGGCTGGAGTACAACTTCAAGAGACAGAAAATGAGAGAGATCTAGGAGTAAACATACTGGCAAATTTGTCTCCAGAAATACATATAAATGGCGTAGTAAGGGCAGCATATGCATTCTTATCAAATGTAAGGGTAGCCTTCAGGCACATGGACAAGGAAATGTTCAGAAATATTTATGTAACCTATGTGAGGCCAAAGCTCGAATATGCAGCCCCCTTTTGGAATCCGCACTTGAAAAAGCACATAGCTAAGCTTGAAAAAGTTCAAAGACATGCCACGAAACTGGTGCCAGAAATACGCAATCTCGGTTATGATGAGAGGCTGAGGGAATTAGACTTGCCATCACTCGAAGCTAGAAAGTAAGGGGGGATATGGTGACAGTCTTTAAATTCCTTCATGGTTATGATAGAGTAGATAGGGATCGATATTTCGATATGGCTGGCTCTAGAACTAGAGGTCATAGTTTGAAGCTTCGTAAGAAAACTTGTTTGCAGGATGTAAGGAAATACTTTTTCAGTGTAAGAGTAGTAGATAATTGGAATTGGCTAAACGAGGAGGTAGTTAATGCTATCTCAATCCATAGTTTTAAGGACAGGTACGATAAGTATCACTAAGTCTAAAATGGAACCGATGAGGAGACGGGAAGATACGAGCTTTGGGCTCTTTCCCGTAAACACAATTAGGTAATCACAATTAGGTAATCACACAGGAAGGCTAAAGAAAATCCCAAGCTTTTCCACAGCTTTATCAGAGGAAAACTGAAGGTAAAAGAACAGGTTTTAAGGCTAAAGAGAGCGGATGGAAGCATCACTGAGACGGATGAAGAGATCTGCAAAGAATTGAACAAGGAGTTTCAGTCAGTATTTACAGTAGAAAATACCCCACCCCCTCAGATTGCAGTGATAGAAGCTCAAGGGCCGGTATTAGAGAACATCAACCTTACAGCCACAGAGGTATGCAAAGCGCTGATGGATTTAGATGTTCATAAAGCTACAGGTCCCGATGACATATCCCCTCATGTGCTTAAAAAATGAGCAAACACAATATCAGTGGCACTAAGTATCATATTTAAGGAGTCACTGGAGTCGGGGGAGATTCCAAGATGCTGGAAACAAGCAAATGTGATACCTATCTTCAAAAAGGGAAGCAGGGATACGGCTCTGAACTATAGACCAGTTTCCTTGACCAGCATAGTTTGCAAAGTTATGGAGAAACTACTAAGGAAACATATCTCTCTTCACTTGGAATCCTTCAACTTTTTGTCAGTGAGGCAACATGGCTTCAGAGAAGGTAGATCAACAGTAACAAACTTATTAGAATTTTATGATGAGGTAAGCCAAATCTTACAGGAAAGAGAGGGCTGGGCAGATTGCATATTCCTAGACTTCCAGAAAGCGTTTGACACTGTTCCACATGGGAGACTTATTAGGAAGCTGCAATCAATGGCTAGAATAGGTGGCAATGTTTTGGAATGGATAAAAACTTACTTAGAAGGAAGGGAACAGAGGGTTAGAGTAAGACACTCAGTGTCTGAATGGAGAAGAGTTAGTAGTGGAGTTCCACAGGGTTCAGTTTTAGGGCCACTTTTGTTCCTTGTATATGTAAATGACCTACCAGAGTCTGTAAATTCATTCATGAATATGTTTGCAGATGATGCAAAGATTGTGAAGAGAGTAAAAAACGAGAACAATGGTAGAGAACTTCAGGAGGATCTAAATAAGCTGCATGAGTGGTCAGAAAAGTGGCTAATGAAATTCAATACTTCAAAATGTAAGGTAATGAGAATGGGTACAAGTGCAAGAAGGCCCAAGCTTGACTACTCGGTGGCTGGAGTACAACTTCAAGAGACAGAAAATGAGAGAGATCTAGGAGTAAACATACTGGCAGATTTGTCTCCAGAAATACATATAAATGGCATAGTAAGGGAAGCATATGCATTCTTATCAAATGTAAGGGTAGCCTTCAGGCACATGGACAAGGAAATGTTCAGAAATATTTATGTAACCTATGTGAGGCCAAAACTCGAATATGCAGCCCCCTTTTGGAATCCGCACTTGAAAAAGCACATAGCTAAGCTTGAAAAAGTTCAAAGACATGCCACGAAACTGGTGCCAGAAATACGCAATCTCAGTTATGATGAGAGGCTGAGGGAATTAGACTTACCATCACTCGAAGCTAGAAGAGTGAGGGGGGATATGGTGACAGTCTTTAAATTCCTTCATGGTTATGATAGAGTGGATAGGGATCGATATTTTGATATGGCTGGCTCTAGAACTAGAGGTCATAGTTTGAAGCTTCGTAAGAAAACCTCTTCGCAGGATGTAAGGAAATACTTTTTCAGTGTAAGAGTAGTAGATAATTGGAATTGGCTAAGCGAGGAGGTAGTTAATGCTATCTCAATCCATAGTTTTAAGGACAGGTATGATAAGTATCACTAAGTATAAAATGGAAGCGATCAGGAGACGGGAAGATACGAGCGTTGGGCTCTTTCCCGTAAACACAATTAGGTAATCACAATTAGGTAATCACACACTTACCATCACCCGAA
>JAXCGZ010015236.1:47500-72500 GCA_037179515.1 Halocaridina rubra | reverse complement strand
TTTTTGTGATTCCACACAACATGAGTGAGAAAAGGAGTGATGAAAATTTGTTGATGAGTCTTATTGTGGGTTTTCCAACTATAAGTAGAGGTGTTCAGTACTGTAATATCTAAACAAAAATATATTGGAAATACAAGTTTTTTTTTTTTTTTTAAAGAGGACTACAGCTTTGTTCAGTGATATCTGAAAACTCTAAAATTACGAAAATGGAGTCAAGAAATGTTGTTATAACAGGGCTGTTGAGAGGAATTTCTTCTTCGTGCTGTATTTATTTATATAGTTATACCTGTAAGACAAAAATACGAAAAATGAAAAATAAAACATTGTTGCAATAAAAACATACTAAAGGACCGCCAGTTTCATGCAATATTTATAACAACTGAAACAGTAAAATAAGAAATCTTTAACAGTGATAAATTTTTTTTTGTATGAATAGAACCATCCAGATGATTTTTCAGTTATATGACATGCTTTTCGCTTTTGGAATGTAACTTTAAAGCTGAAAAGAGACATTTGATAAATAAAACCAAAGCTTTACAACGAAAAGTCGCATTGTACACATAGTCTTAGACTTCCTCTTATCTTTAGGAAATCAAAAGGTGGGTGAAATTCAAGGTTTTAAGCATCTTGCCTTCACCAAAACCCTTTATTTGTGTGAAATACTACGCGCATCATTAGCATAATGGATTACCAAGACAATTATCAATCTGGTATAAACTCATTTCATATGCTAATTATTAAGTTCCTCCATAATTATTTGAGATTTTGTATGTTGTTTATGAAAAAAATCAAGACACAATTCTTTTATGACTGCTCATATAAAATGAATCTAATAAAAAAATAAACTTTTGTAATATGTTTAAGCACCCAGCACAAAAAAAAATTACTATTAAATAGCATGAACAGTATATATGATCAATTTGCGTAGCTAGCTCTTGTTTGTAAGTTGTTTGAAGTAGATTTTTTTTAATTAAAAAATTATGTAGAATTGAACCACGCGTATTTTAAGTGTAAAGATAAACTCATCGACAAAGTCCTTTAACCTCATGTTAGCCATGCATATGAGTACAATTTTTTTTTGTAATAAAGCAACATTATTTCTAATCTCTCTCTCTCTCTCTCTCTCTCTCTCTCTCTCTCTCTCTCTCTCTCTCTCTCTCTCTCTCTCTCTCTCTCTCTCTCTCTCTCTCTCTCTCTCTCCTCCTCCTCCTCCTCCTCCTCCTCCTCCTCCTCCTCCTCCTCCTCCTCCTCCTCCTCCTCCTCATCATCATCATCATCATCATCATCATCATCATCATCATCATCATCATCATCATCATCATCATCATCATCATCATCATCATCATCATCATCATCATCATCATCATCATCATTATTATTATTATTATTATTATTATTATTATTATTATTATTATTATTATTATTATTATTATCGTCCTTTTTTTCAATCATTGAATTTTCTCCGTCATTTGTGTGTCTAGGCATATGATGTATTGCATATTGTTTTATATTTCTTCATTTCCATTTTGATATATATTTATATATATATATATATATATATATATATATATATATATATATATATATATATATATATATATATATATATATATATATATATATATTGACGAAAGAAAATAAAAAGGTTAAGGACAAGGCAGAGATGAGGTAATATCACACAAAGGAACACGACAGACAAAAAAAAAAAAACAAAGTACAGAGGACCCAGAGATATGGAGGACTAGGCCCTGAGAAGACGATAGATCCGCTTTTTGAAGGATGATAGTTCATAAGAATTAGGAAAGACAGAAGGAGGAAGAGAGTAGATGGGAAGAGGCAATCGCTGCCCCGACCAATCCGCGAGCTACAAATCTCCACACAGTACCTGTGAGATGAGGCCGCTTGGCTAGTGTTAAGTGTGTGTGATTACCTAATTGTGATTACCTAATTGTGTTTACGGGAAAGAGCCCAAAGCTCGTATCTTCCCGTCTCCTGATCGGTTCCATTTTAGACTTAGTGATACTTATCGTACCTGTCCTTAAAACTATGGATTGAGATAGCATTAACTACCTCCTCGCTTAGCGAATTCCAATTATCAACTACTCTTACACTGAAAAAGTATTTCCTTACATCCTGCAAAGAAGTTTTTTTACGAAGCTTCAAACTATGACCTCTAGTTCTAGAGCCAGCCATATCGAAATATCGATCCCTATCCACTCTATCATAACCATGAAGGAATTTAAAGACTGTCACCATATCCCCCCTTACTCTTCTAGCTTCGAGTGATGGCAAGTATAATTCCCTCAGCCTCTCATCATAACCGAGATTGCGTATTTCTGGCACCAGTTTCGTGGCATGTCTTTGAACTTTTTCAAGCTTAGCTATGTGCTTTTTCAAGTGCGGATTCCAAAAGGGGGCTGCATATTCGAGTTTTGGCCTCACATAGGTTACATAAATATTTCTGAACATTTCCTTGTCCATGTGCCTGAAGGCTACCCTTACATTTGATAAGAATGCATATGCTGCCCTTACTACGCCATTTATATGTATTTCTGGAGACAAATCTGCCAGTATGTTTACTCCTAGATCTCTCTCATTTTCTGTCTCTTGAAGTTGTACTCCAGCCACCGAGTAGTCAAGCTTGGGCCTTCTTGCACTTGTACCCATTCTCATTACCTTACATTTTGAAGTATTGAATTTCATTAGCCACTTTTCTGACCACTCATGCAGATTATTTAGATCCTCCGGAAGTTCTCTACCATTGTTCTCGTTTTTTACTTTCTTCACAATCTTTGCATCATCTGCAAACATATTCATGAATGAATTTACAGACTCTGGTAGGTCATTTACATATACAAGGAACAAAAGTGGCCCTAAAACTGAACCCTGTGGAACTCCACTACTAACTCTTCTCCATTCAGACACTGAGTGTCTTACTCTAACCCTCTGTTCCCTTCCTTCTAAGTAAGTTTTTATCCATTCCAAAACATTTCCACCTATTCTAGCCATTGATTGCAGCTTCCTAATAAGTCTCCCATGTGGAACAGTGTCAAACGCTTTCTGGAAGTCTAGGAATATGCAATCTACCCAGCCCTCTCTTTCCTGTAAGATTTGGCTTACCTCATCATAAAATTCTAATAAGTTTGTTACTGTTGATCTACCTTCTCTGAAGCCATGTTGCCTCACTGACAAAAAGTTGAAGGATTCCAAGTGAAGAGAGATATGTTTCCTTAGTAGTTTCTCCATAACTTTGCAAACTATGCTGGTCAAGGAAACTGGTCTATAGTTCAGAGCCGTATCCCTCCTTCCCTTTTTGAAGATAGGTATCACATTTGCTTGTTTCCAGCATCTTGGAATCTCCCCTGACTCCAGTGACTTTTTAAATATGATACTTAGTGCCACTGATATTGAGTTTGCGCATTTTTTAAGCACATGAGGGGATATGTCATCAGGACCTGTAGCTTTATGAACATCTAAATCCATCAGCGCTTTGCATACCTCTGTGGCTGTAAGGTTGATGTTCTCTAATACCGGCCCTTGAGCTTCTATCACTGCAATCTGAGGGGGTGGGGTATTTTCTACTGTAAATACTGACTGAAACTCCTTGTTCAATTCTTTGCAGATCTCTACATCCGTCTCAGTGATGCTTCCATCCGCTCTCTTTAGCCTTAAAACCTGTTCTTTTACCTTCAGTTTTCCTCTGATAAAGCTGTGGAAAAGCTTGGGATTTTCTTTAGCCTTCCTGGTGATGTCCCTCTCATAGTCTCTCTCTGCCTTTCTCCTTTTACTTAGGTAGTCATTTCTTGCTCTTTTGTAGGTTTGCCAGGCATTTATGTTTTTTTTCCTCCTATACCTTTTCCAGCATTTGTCTCTCCACTCCTTAGCTCTTTTACACCCATTATCGAACCATTTCTCTCTGGCATGAATTACACCTCCTTTGGTGACAGGTATGCAGCAATCTACTATCTTCCCATATTTCTCACAAAAGATGTCATACATTTCTTGTACAGATTTGTTGTAAAATAAGGTTCTCCAGTCAAGAACTGCAAAAAGCTCATTCATTTTGATGTAATCTCCTTTCGGATAGTTCCTCCTCATGTCCTCAGTGCCTCTACTCTCAGGAAGAATATCTTCAATGATATACTCCATCAATAACACACAGTGGTCACTCTTTCCAATTAGTGGTACATACTAAATTTTTTCAATATCCAACACATTATCTGTGAACACTAGATCAAGTAGTGATGGCTCATCCCCACCCCTGGCTCTTGTTGGTTCCATTACATGTTGGTGTAGGAAATTCCCTTGTACGCAATCTAGGAATCTTGCCCCGAATGAGTCCTCACCACTGTGTGGGTCAAGATTTATCCAATCTATCTCTTTATGATTAAAGTCTCCCATAATCAAAATCCTACATTTTTTTTCCCGTGCCATGTTAACAACTGAGTTTATGACTTCAATAGTACCTATATGACTTTCCTCATAGACTTCAAGCCTATTTTGGTTCCTTGGTGGGTTGTATACAACAGTTATTATAATGCTCTCTGACCCAGTATTTATGCGAGCAACAAGAAATTCCCTGAACTCACTTTCTATAGCCAAGTTTATTTCTTCGACTTGAATCCTTTCACTTATGAGCAGTGCTATCCCTCCACCAGTCCTCTCAGATCTTTCAACCCTTAGTATTCTGAAGCCCTTAGGAAAAACTGTAACACTGTTTATGTCCTCACTCAACTTAGTCTCTGTAATTGCTACTATATCGGCCATACTGTTGTGAATCCTATCTTTTAATTCTACTGCCTTACCAGCTAATCCATCAGCATTTGTGTATAACAATCTTAATGAGGCCCCATCCCCTGATCTTCTGTCATTATCTTCTTTATCTCCCCTTTGTCTGGAAGAACTCTGTAATGAAAATTTTTCTTCTCTTCTTCATTTCTTTCATCATTTAACCTTCTTGCCTCTTGCAACAAGTTTTTGATGTTTCCCATCTCTTCCTGAGTTCTGTATCGTCTAATGAACACTTCTTTGAATTCTTGAAGGTCTTTTAGACTTTTTTTTCTCAACAATATTTCCCTACATGTTTCCCCTCTCTCAAAGGTTACTTTTGTTGATCTCGGCTTTCCTTCCCTCGAATATTTACCTAGTTGGTGTATGTTTACAATATCCTCAGGACCACATACTACTCCAAGCTTTCTTATCAGGTCTACAACCCTAGCTTTATTTTCTTGAAGTCTCCCCTGCCATGTTGGCTCCTGGGATTCGCTTATGCCTGAGATTACCACTGTCTTCTCCTTATCAAGTGCCTGTTTGATGAGTGGATTTGCCCTTTCCATCACAACGTCTTTCATTTTTTCGATTACTGTCTCTTTATAGTCAACTGTTTGTATGTTTTCCAGTGCCACCACCTTTACAGCCTCTTTTACTGCCACATTCCCCTTTAGTGCATAAGCAAAGGAAGTTTTAATGGCATCATTTTCCATATTCAGCTCCTGGAACTCTTTTCTGAACTGTTCAATGTTTTCCTTAATATGGACATTCCAAGCAGCAATCTCGTCTCTCTCAGAAGAGAGCAGTGAGTTTGTGTGTGTGATTACCTAATTGTGATTACCTAATTGTGTTTACGGGAAAGAGCCCAAAGCTCGTATCTTCCCGTCTCCTGATCAGTTCCATTTTATACTTAGTGATACTTATCATACCTGTCCTTAAAACTATGGATTGAGATAGCATTAACTACCTCCTCGCTTAGCGAATTCCAATTATCAACTACTCTTACACTGAAAAAGTATTTCCTTACATCCTGTGAAGAAGTTTTCTTACGAAGCTTCAAACTATGACCTCTAGTTCTAGAGCCAGCCATATCAAAATATCGATCCCTATCCACTCTATCATAACCATGAAGGAATTTAAAGACTGTCACCATATCCCCCCTCACTCTTCAGGCTTCGAGTGATGGTAAGTCTAATTCCCTCAGCCTCTCGTCATAACTGAGATTGCGTATTTCTGGCACCAGTTTCGTGGTATGTGTGTGTGTGTGTGTGTGTGTGTGTGTGTGTGTGTGTGTGTGTGTGTGTGATTACCTAATTGTGATTACCTAATTGTGTTTACGGGAAAGAGCCCAAAGCTCGTATCTTCCCGTCTCCTGATCGGTTCCATTTTATACTTAGTGATACTTATCATACCTGTCCTTAAAACTATGGATTGAGATAGCATTAACTATCTCCTCGCTTAGCGAATTCCAATTATCAACTACTCTTACACTGAAAAAGTATTTCCTTACATCCTGCGAAGAAGTTTTCTTACGAAGCTTCAAACTATGACCTCTAGTTCTAGAGCCAGACATATCAAAATATCGATCCCTATCCACTCTATCATAACCATGAAGGAATTTAAAGACTGTCACCATATCCCCCCTCACTCTTCTAGCTTCGAGTGATGGTAAGTCTAATTCCCTCAGCCTCTCGTCATAACTGAGATTGCGTATTTCTGGCACCAGTTTCGTGGTATGTGTGTGTGTGTGTGTGTGTGTGTGTGTGTGTGTGTGTGTGTGTGATTACCTAATTGTGATTACCTAATTGTGTTTACGGGAAAGAGCCCAAAGCTCGTATCTTCCCGTCTCCTGATCGGTTCCATTTTATACTTAGTGATACTTATCATACCTGTCCTTAAAACTATGGATTGAGATAGCATTAACTACCTCCTCGCTTAGCGAATTCCAATTATCAACTACTCTTACACTGAAAAAGTATTTCCTTACATCCTGCGAAGAAGTTTTCTTACGAAGCTTCAAACTATGACCTCTAGTTCTAGAACCAGCCATATCAAAATATCGATCCCTATCCACTCTATCATAACCATGAAGGAATTTAAAGACTGTCACCATATCCCCCCTCACTCTTCTAGCTTCGAGTGATGGTAAGTCTAATTCCCTCAGCCTCTCATCATAACTGAGATTGCGTATTTCTGGCACCAGTTTCGTGGCATGTCTTTGAACTTTTTCAAGCTTATCTATGTGCTTTTTCAAGTGCGGATTCCAAAAGGGGGCTGCATATTCGAGTTTTGGCCTCACATAGGTTACATTAATATTTCTGAACATTTCCTTGTCCATGTGCCTGAAGGCTACCCTTACATTTGATAAGAATGCATATGCTGCCCTTACTATGCCATTTATATGTATTTCTGGAGACAAATCTGCCAGTATGTTTACTCCTAGATCTCTCTCATTTTCTGTCTCTTGAAGTTGTACTCCAGCCACCGAGTAGTCAAGCTTGGGCCTTCTTGCACTTGTACCCATTCTCATTACCTTACATTTTGAAGTATTGAATTTCATTAGCCACTTTTCTGACCACTCATGCAGATTATTTAGATCCTCCTGAAGTGTGTGTGTGTGTGTGTTTAAGTATTTATGTAAATGCAATTATGTATATTTATATTTAATTTGAAAGGGGCGTGTGTGTGGGTAGTGTGTATGTATGAGCATGTTCATGTATATGCAAGTGTATATATATATATATATATATATATATATATATATATATATATATATATATATATATATATATATATATATGTATATATATATATATATATTATATATATATATATATATATATATATATATATATATATATATATATATATATATATATATATATATATATATATGTATATATATATATATATATATATATATATTATATATATATATATATATATATATATATATATATATATATATATATATATATATATATATATATATATATATATATATATATATATATATATATATATATATATATATATATATATATATATATATATATATATATATATATATATATATATATATATATATATATATATATATATATATATACAGCATATATATATATATATATATATATATATATATATATATATATATATATATATATATATATATATATATATATATATATATATATATATATATATATATATATATATATATATATATATATATAATTTGCAAGTAACGCGCCAATGTCTAGGAATCTTTTTTTTTTTTTTCATTAATGACATGGAACTATATATAGCGTTTGACAAATGAATCAGGAAGAAATGAATAACTTCATACCGAAAGACTTGCTTAAAAAAGATAGAGTAAACTACCCATCAGAACCTCTTAATCATTGTAATCACCTTACAGACAGCGTCAAGGTCTCTCTCTCTACAATGAAGATGAGCTCTCGTATTACCTCCGATCCTTTTCCACTCAGTTTGTAATAATAATAATAATAACAGTAATAATAGTAATAATAATAATAATAATAATAATAATAATTATAATATTAATGATAATAATAATAATAATAATAATAATAAAAATAATAATAATAATAATAATAATAATAATAATAATAATAATAATAATAATAACATTAATGATAATAATAATAATAATAATAATAATAATAATAATAATAATAATAATAATAATAATAATAATAATAATAATTTTTCTCGGAGAAAAGTCTTATTTCACCAAAAATAATTGAAGATAAACAAATGAATGTAAAAATATGTAAAAAGATAAATAAATAAGCAGATATATAAGGGAAGAAAAAATGAAATATTAGAATGATTACTATAATGATATACCTATACATGGTAAGTAATAATAATCTTTTTAAAATTGAATTTAAAACTGTCCTAAGTGCTGCTAACAGATATTTTGAATCAGTGAAAGATTGTAGTATTTAGCAATGAATGAAGGATCAAGTATCATTAGTTGCCAAATAAAGATATTTAAGGACGTGAGACGACTACCCTTCACGACTCCCCTTTTATGAAGTCTCCTTTGCTCATTTTGCTTGCATCTCCACAAGGGCTCGGGAAGGTCATCTAGCTGTCAATAACTTGGCACCTCCCTCTTGACATTAAGGGTTGATCTTGACAACAATGATATATGGATAGATAAATAGATAGATAGACGCATGCATGCACACACACACACACACACGTGCTATCTTACATTTTTATACATGCATACATACACATATATACATGCATGTATACATGCAAGCATGCATGCATGTATACATGCATACATACATACATACATGCATACATACATACATACATACATACATACATACATACATACAGACAGACAGACAGACAGACAGACAGACAGACAGACAGACAGACAGACAAACATTTACACACATTTATTAATCATGTTTAATTTCTTGCCCGTAAGGGTTAGGGTTTTCATGAATAATATGTAGATAACTGGATAGATTATTTTTCTTATTAAGTCACCTTATTTTCCTATAACTAGATAGATGAATAGATAAAGAGATAGAGAGAGATAAACGAATAGATTGATTAATACATGAGAAAAATGAAAAAAAAGAGAGATTGATAGAGCTGGTATATATATATATATATATATATATATATATATATATATATATATATATATATATATATATATATATATATATATATATATATATATATATATATATATATATATATATATATATATATATATATATATATATATATATATATATAAGTATCGCCTTGACTTAGTAATTATAAGTCCTAGGTTCGAGTCCCGGTCGGGGTAAAAAAAAAAGATTCATATATATATATATATATATATATATATATATATATATATATATATATATATATATATATATATATATATATATATATATATATATATATATATATATATATATATATATATATATATTAATAGTCTTTAGATCACTGCAAAATTTTTATTTCTGGACACTTAATTACTCAGTAATTTCAAGACAGTAAATGACTATGAACAAGCAGATTCAACAAACGTGCTTCGGTGAACTGAACATTGAAAAAAATAAGATATTTTAAAGAAGGAAAATATGGTTGCGACGTTTTCGTGTCAAAAAAACATGTCTTACTCTTTCAAATAAAAAAAATATTTTTGTTTTATAAGACTTGTATTTACTTGCATTTTGATTTCAATTATATTATGCCGATATGCCGTGTGCATTATAAGTGTTTATGACTCTTCACTGTATATTCATCATGCGCGGTTTTTATTTTATGCGATTCTACCTATATGCAGTTTTTATTATATGCGATTCCTCCTAAGCATGGTTTCTATTTTATGCGATTCTACCTATATGCAGTCTTTATTATATGCAATTCCACCTATGCGCGGTTTTTATTTTATGCGATTCTACCTATATGCAGTTTTTATTATATGCGATTCCACCTAAGCATGGTTTCTATTTTATGCGATTCTACCTATGTGCAGTCTTTATTATATGCAATTCCACCTATGCGCGGTTTTTATTTTATGCGATTCTACCTATATGCAGTTTTTATTATATGCGATTCCACCTTAGCATGGTTTCTATTTTATGTGATTCTATCTATTCAAGTTCTTTTTTAGCTGCTTTTTTACCCGTACATCTTTTTTTTTTGCTCTAGTGTCTACCACTAGGAAGTATAAATCACAGAAATAAAAATCTCGTATAAACAAAAGTGATAGACGTTATTTATTATGTTATAGTTTTGCTTTAGGCATGCAATTCTGTCACTTTTAAGTGTCTGATATACAACTGTGCAAATGAAAAAGAACACTGGCTAATTTTACAGTGTGGTTTACCTTATATGTGAGGTTTATATGGTCGAGTTTCTCTACAAGTACTTAGTGATAAACATACATGTTGAAAAGTGATAAACATTTATCTTCCTGCCACGGTGTGCTTATATATGCTTTGCATTATCGCTTTTTCTGAAATTTACAGTGATATATAATTCACATATAGTAAAAATTTGTTTAGTTCCTTTACACAGTATAAGGTTGAGGGTTAACATTATTCATTGATGAACAGGACTATAAAAAATAAATGTTATGTATGGCTCTTCTTCTTCTTCTTCTTCTTCTTCTTCTTCTTCTTCTTCTTCTTCTTCTTCTTCTTCTTCTTCTTCTTCTTCTTCTTCTTCTTCTTCTTCTTCTTCTTCTTCTTCTTCTTCTTCTAGTTCTAGTTCTAGTTCTAGTTCTAGTTCTAGTTCTAGTTATAGTTGTTGTTGTATTATTATTATTATTATTATTATTATTATTATTATTATTATTATTATTATTATTATTATTATTATTTTCTTTGCACAGACGGTTCGAAGCTTTTACGTTTATCTTTTGAGAGTTTGTGGTGAAGCCCGACAACGCTGTCAGTTTCTTCCGCCTTAGCTGCCTTACCTTAGCCAATAGCCTGGAGGCTCCTCTCTCCCACCATAGATTCTCCCTGGGAGTGACCTTCGCGCATCCAAGAGGACACCTTTCAAACCGGTCCTAAACGGACATGATCAAAGGTCAGGCGAAGACATTATTTCTTCTTCTTCTACTTCTTCAAACACCACCAATCTTTTTTTGTACTTCTACCAGTCCATTCTTTTCTTCTTTTCCTTGCGCTGCTACTTCTTTGACTTATCCTCCTCTATGTGTTATTTTTATTTTGTTTGTCCTTGTTTTTATATACTTGTTTTTACAATTTATTTAAATGATCATTTAGTATTTAATTTAATCTCTATGCGTATGCCGTGTGAATTTACTGAGATCTATTAGAACGATCGTTATATTGTTTCTATTATGACATTCTCATGTCCTAATGTAGAAAAAGCCTCTTTTCGTAACTAGACTTAGGCCTAGCTGTACCCAACTATCTTTTTCTTAATCGTAATTTTTTTCACTCTTGACGAGTTAACGACAAAATTGAGGAGGGGCTTTCATTATTAACTTCATATGGGAGCTGAGACACAGTCATTTTTACTCTTGTTGAAACTCTAGTTCAGCAATTCTGAACCTGAAATAAGTAAAGACTCAAGAAAGTCAAGCAAACGGTGACAAATTTATGCTCTAGGGTATATTGCTAATATCTGCCAGCAAATAAAAGAAGAATGGAATGAAATTCTGATTATTCGAATCTTTCTAATTATCCGAAATAGAATTTTAGTTGTCAGAGTGTATTTGCTACTCTGTCAGTGCCAAAATTTGCCTGTGTTACTCAGGAAATTTACAAAATAGGATATATATAACCTGGTTGGGTGTCTAGATGGAAGAGATACCCTCAATGACTCTATACATCTCACTGTAGCCATGATTGCAGTAAGTTGATAATAATCATAAAATGAGGGATACCACTACCCTCTCCTTATTTCCGGGTAGTTGGGGTGATGGAATGGTACATAATCCACCATGGAGAATTGAACTCGAGGGACTTTTGGAAGGGAGCCAGGCACCATATACACAGAGATAACGAGGGGTACACTTGCATCTGATATATTTTTTTTTTTATTATAGAGAACTTGATTCTTCTATTCCAAATAATATTTAAGGGAAGCGGCAGAAAGTAGAGAAGAGATAGCTAACAAAAAGTTACAGAACATGTCGTCTCTTTTCTCACATTAGTCCTGGTTCATTATGTTCATCCTTCCTGAAGACTAGCTCATTAATTCCCTAAAAGAGTATAATTTGCCACCCTTTTACCTCGAATTCCTTAAAGTATGATCACAGTACAGGGCCTTTGCATTTCTTATCTTTGCCCAGTTCCATTACATTCAACCTTCCTATAGACATACACATCAATTCCATAATAGTGTATAATTTAGCATCCTTCTCTCTCTCGTATGATCCACCCATACTCGGAAAAGCTGAAAATTATACTCTTCAGAATCCTTCAACATGACTTAAGAGGATTAGCCATTGAAGAACAAGATTATTTTGCTCATTGATTTTCATATGTCATGATAAGAAGGCTTAACTAATTGTGCTGCCAAATGTGACTAGTTAATTCAATTATAGTTTTCCATTATAATTTGTTTTCCAGCGTGTATTAATATATTTTTACTGATGGTGTGGATTTTGCAAATTCGGGAGGGAGAATAACTTTATTTTCAGAATCTTCTGCATTATTTTTTGTTTGAGTTTTATATTGATTTATTTCCACTTGTTCTTGCCTTTTATCATTGCGTTCAACTAGATGAAGACTTATTCGGCTTTCGTGTAAAATCTGTATTTTTAAGTAAAATAAAAATTAATTAGCAGGTCAGTTGCAGAAGCAACAAATATCTATGATACAATGCATAATGTTTAACAGTCATATCTAACACATTGTAATAAGTCTTGTTAGCATTCATTTTTATTTCCTGGTAACCCTCCCATATGAAATATCTTCATCTTCTGACCTTTGACACAAACATCATGCTTCACATTTTCATACAATAATGTTTACGACGCAATCCTGTCCTGCTTAAAATTTCTTTTATTCGTATGAAAATGCGTATTCAAAGACAACTGGGTGTAAATTTATTAGCTGCGAAATATCTATAAAAGTACTCTGGAGGAGTCACCAAGGCAAGCTGCATATTTTAACTAATGAGATTCAATGTCCACTTGTATGTGAAGGTAAAAAAAAATCCCCTTGCGATATTTCTGCACGAAGATCAATATTATATTAAGCAAGATAAATAGCTCAAAAATTTTTGTCTTTAACATACAAAAATAAACATGAAGTTTTATCGCAGCGAATAACTTTTTTTTTATGCATGCATACCAATATCGTATTCAAATGTTTCCTGTGTTAATATTTAAGATCCACCTCCTCTTCTTTTAGCTTTGTCTATCTTAAATATAAGCAATATTTCAGTTTTACTTCAAGCCATGATTTTTTTTTAACACGTACTTATACCATTTTCATATACTTGCTTTGATAATGATATTCAAACGCCACCTTTGGACTTTGAATTTCACCAATCACTGAATGATAACCTTCCCAAGAAGGTTAATCTCAGCTACCATTGGTTGATCGCTAAGGTGTGGGAGGAACTCGCGTTTTCAGGAGAAAACAGGTGATTATAGTATGGAGTTTTAAAGAAATTATGTTAAAAAAAATTTTGACAACGACATTAGATAATCATGTATCCCCCTTACAGTATACTGTTAAAAACATAGATTAACTTTTTTTTTTATTTACATAACCTTTTCATAGATACTATAGAGTAAAATTTACGAAAACTTTTTAAGTTTCAGGACCGAATGCTACTGGTAATATCCCATGTTTCATGAAAATAGCATTAAAAATACTGAACAAAGATGTTTATTAGAAATTTACGGATATTTTATTTTTAACTTTATATAGGTACATCTATAGAAAATGCTCCGTTTTATGCGTCATTAGACCCCATTCGAATGGGGGTGGACACAGGCATGTTGGAGCTGTTGAATTTAAGGCTGGGAATCCCTCTTAACACCGACGTGTAGGTGCTGAGAGATTAAGGCTGGATGCTTTCTCTAACGCCCAAGTTGGGCTCAAACCCGCGTTAATCGCTTCCAAACTCGCAAGGTCTACCACTGAGCTATCGCTGCTATTATATTGAAAAAAAAAAAAGAAAAAGATTAAGGTTGTTACTCAGAACTGACGATTCCAATTGAATTTTTTTTTTTAAATAACGGAATGGATGCAGTTACTAGTTATTACTAGGAAGGTTCTGAGTTTGACTCTCCAAGGTGGTCCGTTTAGTTTCTCTTTCGCCTGAGCCACAAAGGGGCGGGAAGGAGGATATAGTCGCTTTATCTCGTGTGGTAGCCCCCGTTATTTCAGCAGGCTCGTTGAATACACATTAGATGTGTTTGATCAATGGTGGAACGGTATCTCTAAGGGCTTGAGTTTGATTATAGTAAAATACCGTTCATTAATATATATATATATATATATATATATATATATATATATATATATATATATATATATATATATATATATATATATATATTATTTTCCTTACGTAACCCTTTTTCATTTATTTATTGATGTATTTATTTGTAATATGACAACAATTTGATTATTTATTTTTACATTTATTACTTATTTGTTATTCTATTGATTGACTTTATGTATTTCCCTAAATATTTATTGAACAATTATGTACTTATTATCATTCATTTATTTTATTTATTCAATTAGTCATGTATTTATTTTATTACATTGCCATTAATCCACTTAATATTTATTAAAGCATCTAATTATTTATTTAAAATAGCTTAAAGTAATATAGAAACAGAGGTGATCGTTCAGTTATTGTGTTACAATACGAGTATATAATAATATCTGTTAAATATGTTATTTCTATTTTGTATTCAAAAACTACTTATTTAAATTATTATTATTATTATTATTATTATTATTATTATTATTATTATTATTATTATTATTATTATTATTATTATTATTATTATTATTATTATTATTATTATTATTATTATTATTATTATTATTATTATTATTATTATTATTATTGTTGTTGTTATTTTTATTTTTGTTGCTGCTGCTACTACTGTTGTTGTTGTTGTTGTTGATGCTTCTGCTGCTGCTACTGTTGTTGTTGTTGCTGTTGTTGAAAATATCTTTTTTTAGTTTTCTCAATATATCTGTGAACATTCAGCACGTTTTCTTCCGTTATATCGAAAATTTTCATGGTTTCCTTCACGATGTCTCATATTTTCTTTCAGCCTTTACTGTGTAATCCGATTATGTTTGTCTGATTTTCCTGCATGACATTCATTTTTCGCAGTATTCTTGACCTTCTGTTCAGTATTCATGATATAGCTTTGTTGATTTTCCCTCATTTACTTTTCAAAATGTCTAAGATATTTAAGTATTATTTTTATTCGTCGTGATATTTTGCCTTTGTGTTGTTTATTTTTACATTCCCTTATGAGTTGGTGCTTGAGAGCAGGAAAGAGTGTTGCTTTTCTTGTGAATTCCAGACATTAAAAATAAATCCCAAGGTACATGAATCTTTTGTGTTATTGTACGATAATTTCTTAAGCATTATATTTTTTTACTCTCCCTTTTCATCAATTCGAAAAGCTTTTTGCTTGCATGAAACTTCCAACCATTAGTATAAATATTACCATTCATTATTTTATTTACATTGTTTCACGAGATCATAATTTAGATCTTACAAAATAGAAAAAAAAATATTGTTTCTCATACTCTTGCTGGTTAATAATTGATATTATGAAAATAATTCTTGTCTTCCAACTTTCTAGCTTCATAAATGCTAGCTCTTGATTCATCGTTCTCTTGAAGTTTAACGTTTTCTCTGTAACTTTATTTTGTTAAGTTCTTGTTTTAAGCTAACTCCAAAAGAATATGCTTATCTTTCTTTGGAGGATAATTTATTATTCCATAATATTCATCATCTTGACTCTCCAAGAGCTGTTACCGTCCCAAACAAGGTCCTCGAGTGGGGGAGTCTCAATGAATGCACATGGTGAAGAGCTCTCTACGATGTTCCCACTTCGCCTACCTCTTCTTTTGCCGTCTATATTTCTTGCTGTTACCAGGTTCTCCAGTTTTGTCTTTTCTTAACTTGACTGAAGAACTTTGCAGTTAGGCACTTGTCCGGGAATTATTAATTGATATGAAACTCAAAAGTTTATACTTATTCTGTAACATAATATTAGGCAAATACGAGCTTGTCTTGCATTGCATTACTTTTAAGAATAATTATATGCCTCAAGATGTAGCATTCTTCCATAGTAACATACTATCAAGCAAAATTCATGTCCCACCTCCATTTTCTTACCTTTAAAATAAACCTAAACAGCAAGACTTATCATATATCAGGCGAGTACCTGACGGTCCTGATATTCAAAAACATTAAGCATAAAGCTACACCTTTAGGCTTATCAGTCAGTTGCATCATTCTTTGTCCTGCAAATCGATAGCTTTTGCAAATAAATCAACACCTTAATGATATATCATTTAACTATAAGAACGTATCATCAAGAAAAACGTGATTGTCTGGCAACTCGTTACACTTTATATTCTATACCTTCGATGAGTTAATGAATGCGGAAAGGGTTCTGGTTGCAAAACTCCTTCCAGAACCTTAGTACTTCAGTCTCTGAATGTGTATTGTTGTGGAATACGATAACTTGTTTGTGAGAAGAAAGTTGGAATGTAAATCTATGTGTGGTTTCTTTGCCGTCTTCCTTACAAGGTGGGTCTTGGTCTTAATGTATGTATGTATGTATGTATGTATGTATGTATGTATGTATGTATGTATGTATGTATGTATGTATGTATGTATGTATGTATGTATGTATGTATGTATTTATGTATGTATGTATGTATGTATGTACGTATGTATGTATGTATGTATGTATGTATGTATGTATGTATGCATGTATGTGTGTATATATGTATGTGAAAATAACTCTAATATTCTAGATTTATCCTTCATCTATAATATCATGTTACCCATAAACATTTAAGTCTTCACACTCTCCCTTTTATAATAAAATTCAAGAAGAATCTTTTTCAGACAGCGGGTTCCTCCTGACCTTCGACAACAAGAGGTGTTTGTCAAATCTCATTAGCTTTTATGCAATAGAATAAACAAACGCGAAGGTCTCTCGACAGGAGCTGCGTAGATAAGCAACGCCTTGCATCTCTCTCTCTCTCTCTCTCTCTCTCTCTCTCTCTCTCTCTCTCCTCTCTCTCTCTCTCTCTCTCTCTCTCTCTCTCTCTCTCTCTCTCTGTCCTTCCATTTATTCAACTACCAGTTTGTCTGACTATCTCCATATCTGTCATTCCGTCTGGTTCTCTTTTGCTATATATTAAAAATATGTATGTTTCAGATATATAAAACTGCAACGTTCGCTGAATATGCACGTACACACACACACACACACACACACACACACACACACACACACACACACACACACACACACACACACACACACACACACACACATATATATATATATATATATATATATATATATATATATATATATATATATATGTAAATGGGTATATATAATAAGATAAAAGATGAGACTGATTGAATAAGCAAAGCAATGAATGAATAAAGACGGATATGCATAGATGAAAATAGCTAAATAAGTAAATAAATCATTAACAAATAAAAAAAAGCTAAAATAAATGAATGAACATACTGTACTCATATTAACATAAATATGATTATTCATCTTGTTTATTTTACTTGTAACTTTAGCTTCAATGCTCGAGTCCTTTTGCTTATAGTCTCATGACAGAGAGGGTCAGAGGAATAGGTTCTGTTCTTCTTTCTTCGTCATTCATACACTCATTTGCCCAGGTGAGTTTCCATGAGTTACATGATACACAACACCTGTTATGAACTTATTTTTTTCTTTGTTTTTATTAATATTATAATTGATTATCATAATATTGGTCAATTAGAAAAAATTCCTCCTCATATTTTCGGTGAGGCATAATTTCTCGTTTTACTCATCTAACTTAACGAAACCTAACTTAACCTAACCTAATGTTATAACAACAGTTACATCCTCATATCTTAACAAAAAGTAGTTTTGATATGCGTTCTCTCCAGTTGATCCCATTCAAAATATCTTTTTTTTTAAATTATAATTGATTTAACTTTTAGTTTCAAGTCAAGTAACGTAAACATCAAATCAGATCAAATTAAATTAATAGATTCTATAAGTAATTTACACAGAATATTAATAGAGAAAAAATGCTTGCAATTAGTTTTTATTGATACTTATAATGCGTATAAAGCAAATAAGTTATTGTCGTACAATGCTGAGGTGTAAACAAGGCTCATAAAGACCCCACTCCAACATCTCTGTATTTAACGACGATTCAAAGACGCAATATTGTTTATGTTTTGCGTATAATTCTCTCTCTCTCTCTCTCTCTCTCTCTCTCTCTCTCTCTCTCTCTCTCTCTCTCTCTCTCTCTCTCTCTCTCTCTCTCTCTCTCTCTCTCTCTCTCTCTCTCTCTCTTTCTTTCAGCTAGTCATCCAACACCAGTATATATAAATATATGATCGCTTATTAAAGTTAACGGAAAATTCATTGCGCGACAGATTTATATCTTGTATGTGACACTCTCTCTCTCTCTCTCTCTCTCTCTCTCTCTCTCTCTCTCTCTCTCTCTCTCTCTCTCTCTCTCTCTCTCTCTCTCCTCTCCTCTCTCTCTCTCACACACACACACACACACTCACTCAACTAGCCATCCAACTCCTCTTTATATAAATATGCGATCGTGTTTTATACTTAAGTGAGCTTCCAATTCGTAACAGATATTTATCTTTTTTGGTCTCTCTCTCTCTCTCTCTCTCTCTCTCTCTCTCCTCTCTCTCTCTCTCTCTCTCTCTCTCTCTCTCTCTCTCTCTCTCTCTCTCTCTCTCTCTCTCTATATATATATATATATTATATATATATATATATATATATATATATATATATATATATATATATATATATATATATAGTATATATATATATATATATATATATATATATATATATATATATATATATATATATATTATATATATATATATATATATATATATATATATATATATTACTACCTTAGTACCTGTCTATCTATCTATATATCTATCTATCTATCTATCTCTATCCATCTATTATTCTATCTCTCCTAATGAAATCTCGCTTTCTCTCTAAATTAAATCTACCTCTCTATCTCTCTTTCTGTCACACACACACACACACACACACACACACACACACACACACACACACACACACACACACACACACACACACACACACACACACACACACACACACACACACACACACACACACACACACACACACACACACACATGGCTGGCACTAGAACTAGAGGTCATAATTTGAAGCTTCGTAAGAAAACTTCTTTGCAGGATGTAAGGAAGTACTTTTTTAGTGTAAGAGTAGTTGATAATTGGAATTCGCAAAGCGAAGAGGTAGATAATGCTATCTCAATCCATAGTTTTAAGGACAAGTATGATAAGTATCACTAAGTACAAAATAGAACCGATCAGGAGACGGAAAGTTATGAGCTTGGGGGTCTTTCCTGTAAGCACAATTAGGTAATTGCAATTAAGTAATTACGTGAACACATACACATACAGTTAAATATCATATTCCTTCACAGAAGGTCATATATTGTTACGTGTTTATGTTTTACAACCTTCAGATTAGAGTTCATTTCCTCGTATCTTTTAATATATTCCTCATTTTAATCATTAGAAGCCGATGTAGTAACAATCTTAGTGATGTTACTAAAAACAGTTTTTTGACCCTTTAGTTAATGTTATGATATAGACAGCCCTTCACACAGTACGTTATTCTAGGCATGTATGCTGCATGCCTTATATGGGCAATGACTAAGTTCTTGGGCGGTCTATGGTGGAAAAGTATCTTCTCGAACTCGGTTGTTCAGTTACTCTATTGTCAAAAAAGATAATGCTAATAAAGGGGTTTGCAGTGAAGAACAAACGGAACATTCAATACTATAAAAGAAGCTATCATAATGAAATTCTGGTGCTATTCTTATACTCACACACACACACACACACACACACACACACACACCACACACACACACACACACACACACACACACACACACACACACACACACACACACACACACACACACACACACACACACACACACACACACACACACACACACACACACACACACACACACACACACACACACACACACACACACACACACACACACACACACATATATATACACCAACATGAAGCTTAACGAATATTTGTCCTCTTCACTTCACCTTTATCTTTGTCTTTTATCGCAGAATTATTGTATACGTTCTTTGGGGGTGTAGGGGGGTGTTGTGTGGAGCACGGGGTGGGGGGGTGTCGTTAATGTAATATTTTAGCATGATCATTCAAGCATCATTAATCTAAAAACACCTTTACATATATCTTCTCTTCTCATACCTGAAAGGGCACTGGAAGTATGAATCATTCTTTTTATACTCCTTAGAAAAAAACAAGGATAAAAATAATGGATCTTTTTTCTTATATATTATCTTTTCCAACTTTGATTTATAGCATAGCATTAATTAGGAGGGAATTTGAAAACTTCATTTTGCAATTCATATCTTACTTCTCAGAAGATTTTCTCTTGTTCATAATGGGTCGCCGTATTTCACTAACCTAATGAAAAGTTTTGGTTTTGGCTAAGAGTTTTACATTATGATGCCCTTCCTAACGCAATCTCACATCGTTTATATATACTTTGGACAAGCACATAGAACGAGGGGGAATCAAGTAACAAGCACTCGAAATGTTCAATATGTGTAGATAAGTAAATTACCAATTGCATTTAAGTCGTATTTGTATAATGCATCGGTGGTTCAGTGGAGAATGCAACTGGCTATCACCCATAAAGATGAGAGTTCAGGAATAAGAAATATGGAGAGAGTAATACAGCAGTGGATGAGTAGAGGTACTGAATAACAGCATCATCTTTAATTCGTGCTTTCTTAAGTAAAAATATGTTCGTCCCATAGCTCTAATTAAAAAAAAATAGAAAGTAAAATAATCGGATCAGTTGGAGAGGACACACTTCATACTATTGTAAGGTACGTTTTATCCAGCTTTACTAACCTAACCAGGCCCAAGCCAACCTTATATTATAACATCAGCCACACCCTCAATTCCTACCTGGGGTGTCTGCACCCAGACTTTCTTCAGCTATTTGATCATACATTTCGTCTGCAGTTGGCAGCTTTGGGTTCGTTTTCTTCAATTGACCAACAAAAACCTACGTTTACTAGGGTCAGCATGTAGCATTAGTACTTAATCCAACCACTACGGGAATCAGTCAGCTCATCACAGTCCCAGTCCTAAGCCCTGATCGATGGAGAGGGTTGGTATCAGGAAGAGCATCTGGCCGTAGAATTTTTAGCCAAACCTACACTAGTTTCCAAGAGACTACTGAGATTCAGTGACCCCATATAAATATGGGAGAATTTCCAAAAAAGAAGAAGAAAATATTTTTTGGTACATATATTAGCAATATAATTTTCTTATTGACCGTTAATGAGCACTTTGTATGATAAAAGCTAAAGTAAACACTGCCTAAAAGGAAATACTTTTGATGAATATAGTTACATCTCTTCATTACACGCTTAAAGAATGCAGTTGTTTTTAGAGTAAAACTCTTGAATTAATTGTGTATTCTACGGGAGAGAAAATGCAGGGACATATTTCCCCACCTCAATTATCCATCTTTTGAAAATAAAAACCATGTTTTCTATTTACAAATGAACAGGAGGAGGAACTAAGTATTTGAATAAATAAGATATATTAAAGTACATAACAAAAAAAACATTCATAAACAATAAGGAAAATAAAGGGTATTTCGTTTTTCATAAATGTCCTTGCTATGGAGCAGGAAATTTCAAAAGGATTAGATCAAGACCAGAAGTCTAATAAATACAAAGAAGAGAATCAGCAAGACGTCCTTGATGAAGAAAATAATAAAAAATCATATTCCGTAATTCGTCTACACGAATAAACAGTTATATTAACTTAGGATATGATCATGTTTATAATTATAGGCTTTGTGTTGCTAATTTATGTAATACATCGTGCAGTGAGGGGGAACATAATCTAAGGCTTGTAGTATGGTGTGAGAACATGGTATATGGGCGTATATAGGTGTAGAGGATGCCTATAAACTTCATGGAGTGTTTTAATGATTAATTTTTTGCCACACATTACAGCTATCTCTCCATATTAACTTAATTATGTATGCAATGGCCGTGCTCACCTTTGTAAAGAGTGGCCAAGTCAAAGGAGACTATTCACCAAAAAGTAAATTCACTTCATTTCGCCTGTCTTAGCTCCTTGGGGATAAACGGTCGCCACAAACTCTGGTGAAGTCATCTGTTTTGGGGCCAGTCTCATAACTATCCTTTCAGTCCAAACAATGTGGCAAGAAGTTGGCGTATGTAGGTGCCAGCCCAAAAGCCAGATGTTTAGAGAGGGTTGGCGCCAGGAAAATCTCTTATCTGTAGTCTCCAACAGGCTGGTGAGAAGCATAAACCCATATGATTATGGAGAAATCTGCAGGCAAAGAATATTATAGGCAACCATACCTAGGTCAGCAATGTAATGTCTGGCTACCATTCAATTAATTCGTCCAGCTACTCTTTTTCCCAAAGCCACTTGACAATCCTACCATTACTAATTGCAAAAACTCTGTCTTTCATATCTTCTTTCTCCTCCTCCTCCTCCTCCTCCTCCTCCTCCTCCTCCTCCTCCTCCTACTACTACTACTACTACTACTACTACTACTACTACTACTACTAACAACAACAACAACAACAACAACAACAACAACAACAACAACAACAACAACAACAACAACAACAACAACAACAACACACAACAACAACAACAACAACAACAACAACAACAACAACAACAACAACAACAACAACAACAACAATAACAATAATAATAATAATAATAATAATAATAATAATAATAATAATAATAATAATAATAATAATGATAATAATATTTATTCTCAAAAAAGTGCTGAGTCTGAAACGTCCTTATACTGCTTTTACTTATACTGATATTACCGTTTCATCCAGTATTCGTTATTTTAGTAATTATATCAAGATAACTTAATTCAAATCACTTGACATGACTTTATAATATTGCGTGTAATTGTGGCTGAGTATGACCTTGGGAAAGCTCTGTAATTGCCTTCTATTATTTACCGTTATATAATAATTATCGGGTTTTAGAAAAAGTACGTAATGATGTATGAAGAAGTTTCCATGTTCTCTGAGATTACATCCGTCAACGAAGCAAGAAAGAAAGATAGATAGATAGATAGGTAGATAGATAGAAAAATGGATGGATGGATGGATGGATGGATAGGTAGAATATAGATAGATAGATAGATAGATAGATAGATAGATAGATAGATAGATAGATAGATAGAGAAATAGAGAGATAAATAGATAGATAGATAGACAGACATGTACATAACTGGATGGATAGCTAGAGAGTTTAGTTTGGTTTATTTTTACTTCGAATTTTCAATACATAGTACAATACATTACATAAAAATAAAAAAAAATGCATCAACATCATGATATATACTTGTAACACACTTATATAACAAATTAAAAATAAACAACTAGCTCCACTGACATCGCCAGAATCACTAAAACGCAACTGAAAACGTACCGTCATGAATAATATCTAAAAGAATAAATCATTCCTTATAAACAATTGCCTTAGGAAAATCGCAATTGTTCGTATAAAAATTCAATTACATATGATGCATTGATAACATATAATACACTGACAAATAATATAGAAGCAGTAATAATAACAATAATAAAAATGATAGCGACACTACTATTACTACTACTACTACTACTACTACTACTACTACTACTACTACTACTACTACTACTACTAATAATAATAATAATAATAATAATAATAATAATAATAATAATAATAATAATAATAATAATAATAATAAAAAAATAATAATAATAATAATAATGATAATAATAATAATAATAATAATAATAATAATAATAATAATAATAATAATAATAATAATAATAATAATAATAATAATAATAATAATAGTAATAATAATAATAAGTATAATAATAATAATAATAATAATAATAATAATAATAATAATAATAATAATAATAATAATAATAATAATAATAATAATAACAGTAATAATGATAATAATGATAATAATAATAATAAGAAGAATAACAATAACAATTATAATAAGAATAATAAAAATAATTAGCATATTAATAATGACATCTTACTCATTAATACAGTTATATGCTTCTTAGTTACATTCTTATCATGTTTTTCCTCTCCTTCGCTTTTGCTAAGCAGTGACATGGCACTACCCGGTAGCTTCCTTGTTTGCTTTTTAAACTTGGTAACCATTGCCAGGCACAGAATGGATTCGTCCAATATCCTGGGTGATGGCACTGCTCCTTTTGCATTTTATATTACTTGTCATTTGGAAAACAGTAGACACAGAGGTTCATGGATGTATTTATTATTTTATGTAGATAAATT